>JAVTVY010042317.1:0-17896 GCA_036873755.1 Hanleya hanleyi
CTGGGCCTGATAGAAGGCCGAGATGGTGGAACATTCGTGAACATCCTAGGGTACATGGTGCACCACAGGAGCGTGCGCCTGCATACGGAGACACACACATAGACGCATACACACACATGCATACACACCCGCACACACACGAATACACCCGCATACACACACGCACACCCACAAATACACACACAGGCATACATACACACACACACACACACGCATACACACACTTGCATACACACACACACGCACGCATACACACACGCTTACGCACACTTGCATACACACACACACGCACGCATACACACGCATACACACAGGCATACACACACACACACGCACACACACACGCATGCACAAATGCATAGACACACACAGGCATACACACACACACACCCACACGCGTACACACACACACACACACGAAAGCACACTCACACGCGTACACGCAATCACACACACACACACACACACACACGCACATACACACGCACGCGCACACTCTCATTGCGCCTCCACCTGGTTGGCCACGACCCAGGAATTGAAAGAACTGGGCCAGCCTTGCCATTTGACGAAATGAAACAGTTTGCCACGTCGACGTTCGGTTTTCAAAGTCTGCTCCACCGTTTAGTAGTCTTGCTTTGTTTTTACGACAGGCTGTAATTCCATCTCGTAAAACGTGCCTTGCAACGGTTCCCCTTGCAGATCTTCCAGTTCATAGACTCGCTGTTGTCGGGGTAAGCGCCGTTTAATCAGGAAGTGCTCATCGCTCCAGTTAGGTAAGTAACTTTTCTCGAACTTGCCCTTGACTTTACTGATCCGTACAGGGTCCCCGACCTTGAACATCTCCTTCGGTGCTCGTTGCGATTGTATGGGATACAAGACACGCCGGACTTGGGCTTCATTGCGTTGGGTCACGGTAATGGGGGCTCTCTGTATACTCCGGTGATAGGCTCGATTGTAATCACTCACAAGTTTCGGGAGAACATTGATGTACCGTCTTGTATTCTTATAGGTGAAATATTTATACATGCGGCCTTTGAATGTCCTTTTCACCACGGAAGCCTTGGTCTCGTTGTAGGTATGGAAGAAGAAGAGCTTCTGTTTCTTGAGAAAGGCTTGGAACGGTCGGTTGAGGAATTCCGTGCCTTCGTCGGTTTGCAAATACAAGGGTTTGCGCCCAGTCTTGAAGATGTCCTTGAACGCCGCTATGAGATTCGCCCCCGTTTTCGTCCGAATGGGTACCACCCACGCATACTTTGACAGGATATGCACGTCAAGATATACCGATTCCCCTCGTTGTGTTTGGCAAAGGCACTCATATCGACCAAGTCCGCTTGCCATTGGGCATCTAGTCCTCCCACGATGACCCGGTTCCGTAGAAAATGGCGACGGGCAGCTCGATGTAAGGTATAGGTGTCTTGTTTTCTTAACCAATCTCGGACTTGGGCACGTTGTATTCCCTGGGGGTTGGCCGCTCGATAGAGAGCCGACAATGCACTATACGCAGCCGGACTGTCGGGACTGTAGTATAAGTTATCCAACACCTTCTCCCAGCGCTTCATGGTGACAAAATGATGATGGACCCGGAGAGCATCGCTTATTTATAACGAGGTCGAAGTTTCTACCACCGTTGTGTTGGTTGACTGAGTCTAGCCGGATAGTCTACAGCCTCGTCGTCTGGCTCCGCTTCATTGCTAGACATTTTTCATTGGGTTCAGCCAGCGCGTCCTTAATAGCACGAGCCCACCCCAACTGGTCTGATGACCGCTCGTCCGGTGTAAACAGCTGGTCCACAATAGGCACCACTTTCTCCAAGGCTGTCCACAGGTCAGGGTCTAGGGTGAAGCTTTGCGTAGGATCGTGGTAACGCCCCACACGGGCAAAGAAGGGTCCACGGTGTACGTAGTTGGCGTTCTCGATGTGGTTTCCATCGAGCTCACCGCTCAACACCCGTTTAAATTTGGTCCAGCCATCACGGTGTAGGGTAGCCGTAGTCGATGTGAACTCCGGACCCCACCCACAGACATCGCGGTTTTCCACGAGGGTGACTTTATCTTCATAGACGTGTAACCCCACCTGGGGTGTAAGGGGCAGGATGGCTCGTAGGACTGATGACATGGTTGACCCAATGACGAAGGGTGAATGACACACACGCTGACTGTCTCTCGTATTTATGGTGAGGTCCCACTGTCAATGCCGCAGCGCCAGGGTGAATAGGGCACATACCATGACTAGGCCAACCAGCCGTCGCTGGTTCCGGCGTGAGCGCTCGTGGTCCATAGCCCGGGCATCAAGGATGGCTGTCATAGTCCAGTAGCGGTGAGTGATGGAACACCTCTCCATCGAGTGCACTCTGTCGAGGACCGCTTCTGTGAACTCTTTCAGGATCTGGCGTCGCCCCTCGTTGTCGTCGCCATCTGCAAACATGGACCGAACCACTGCTCGGTAACCCGTGAGTGAATTAACCACGGTCGCATGCTGTAAAATGCGAGTGGCATAGGGCTGGGTCTCCGTCATGGCTCTGCCACCGTTGAAATGAAGGTGTGGGGCGCAGAGAGACGTGTTTTATAGACCATGCCAACCGAAAAGACACGGACGTGACCGAAAAGACACGGACATGACCGAAAAGACACGGACGTCACCGAAAAGACACGGACGTCACCGAAAAGACACGGAGGTGACCGAAGATGTCACGGAGGTCACCGAAAAGACACGGAGGTGACCGAAAAGACACGGACGTCACCGACATTGTGGAAAAACCCAACAGACAGGTCAGTACATGTCCTATCATGTTCACAGGTCACGCCCCATTCAACCAGACCCTCATACATACCAAGCTCGTCTCCACCACCACAACAGTGCCCCCTGGCGGATGCAAGAGTTACCTCCCCCGGCAAAACCTGACTTTAAATGCACTTATACTACTACTACCGTGTTTCAATGTGAATATATACATGAAACACATGAATATGAATACATGAATATATAGAAAAGCTGAGTAATGCAGAAATGCGTATCAGAGACATTGTGATTGCGTTTTACTTTTTCAATCTTTTATCTTCTTCTCTGACGTTTTCTCGAAATTTCAATATTACGATCGAATATTCAGACGATTAAAAAAAAGTAAAAACTGTCCACAATCACATTCCTCGGATGCGCATTTCTGCTTCTTGCATATTACATGTAAGTGTTATATTCTGTATTCTCAGCTTGATGCATTTCAACATAAATTGCAAAATAATATCGTTGTGAACATAGAATAAACAACTGGATTATTAAATTACCTAGTACTCCATAATAACTGCACGAGGTAAGCAAATACTATATATAATGATCTATGAATAGCCGGACAGTGTAGACAACCCTGAGTGGACATTAGACCAGTCCGTGGCAGTAGCTCGGTCAGCTGCTCGTTGCATCATCAATGTCAGTACGCTGATAAACGGCTGGATAAACAGCTTGTATCACTGACACTGTGGGGACTCTCCTTCTTCCCCCCGCTGATTCACATCGCAAAGTCCGCGCCTCTTGGCCGTAAGGGGGCGCTTTATCTGGTTACCCAGTCGCCGTGCCGTAATAGCTCGGGGATAACCAGATTCCTCATACTAACCACGATTGGCTAACTACCTCACGTGATCGAAATTACGTCATGCCTTCGTGATAGTGAGATCACGACTCTCACGTAATGTGGAAGCCATGCCAATATTTTGACAGCGACACGCCCTCTTACCGCATCTCTCAAAGGAACTTTTCCCCGTCTTTATTACAGTCAACATTCAATTCAAAATCTGAAACAATTGAACGGTGTTTTTACGTTATCATTCTAGGCAGCTTGATTTCCTTATATACTCATGACGATAAAGCGTGATCTTATCAGTGGGATATTAACAACATTTACAGGAATTTATTTGTTAATTATTTGAAGGTATCAGTGAACAAATGTTTGCAATCAGTTGACTAACCTTACTAAACAATGGAAGAAGTTATCCAAAAATGAAAAGGGAGACAACTCCTATTGCCAAGACTCTTCCGTAAGGGTGATATTCATTGGTCATTGGTGGTTGGCCTGTGCAGAGCGCTCCCTTACGGTCAAGAGGCGCGAAATATGCGATGTAAATCAGCGGGGGGAACAAAGAGGGTAGGGACGTCAGTGATACAAGCTGAATAGTATGAGCGTACAATGTCATGGTTTACAACTGGAATTCCTTGCTCCAGTTAATTTCTTCATTCCAAACCACAGAATTACCTCGTCCCAAATTGTCATTTTTAATGAATTTATAAGCGAGTTATATTTAAAAACAAGAGAAGGTACGTGCAAATTAAATACCAACAACCAGCGGGCGAAGAGGTCAGAGAACCGCCATTTTACTCTCCATTGTGCTATAATTCTTGATAATCTACACGTTTTAGAATCGGATAGAATGGAGAAAATGATGATACGATATCAGCAGTACTATTTCAAATATATCTCAAAAATTACTATACATACCTTCTGTGAAGTCTTGATTCGGGATACTCCGTAACGCATGGGGGTATACAGCGTGCTTCGAGAATGCATGAAGCCTCCATTGAGAATGTAAACAGTCAGTTATAAAATGCCGGATTCAAACTATCATGTGATGACGAAGAACCGTTTTTTAACCTTTGGGATGAAAATGGTTCTATGTAGAACCCACAGCACTGGTGAAGAACTCTTTAACAAGCCTTTATTCTTAGCGTTTATTGGCTCATATTGCCTAACAGTCGTATTCGCGTTCTCCGAACACCAGTTCAGCACCAGCAGAATTTAACTGTAGGCCTATACAAATAACTCGAGTAAAACAGTCTGTTTCTGTGAGTACATAGAACGGCATAATATGCCGTTACATGACCTCTTGCCTAGTAATTAATAGGGGCTGTAATGTTTTGTGGCGATGGAAGCGAGTAAGACCGGGACTGGGGCACGTATTGGGAGCAGATGCGAAGACTGAAAATTTGCTGTATTCAGACAGTTGTGACTACTTCAAAATCAACTGTTTCTTAGAGATGTGAATTCACCACCAGTTTAGTTTAATATTATTCAAACGTTAATTTCCCCAATTAGCATCACGCTCTTTGCTGTATCGTTACAATTTTGCATAAAAACACTGTCATGAAAACACCTTTGACTTTGCGTGGCATGCGTGAATAGAAAATTCCAGTTTACTGTCCAAATTGGATGGACAAATTTGATTAAACGTTAATATATATGCGTTCAATTTGACATATTTACCAAATAAATATGTACAAGTGCATACCTTGGGCGTCTTGAAAAGTAATCACCGCAGTACCGTCTTTCTTCACATCAAGTTTTTCAATCTCACCCCCACCACTTTTTCTCTCGCTTTCGAAGAACAACTTGACGATGTCTTCAGTAGTGTTTGGAGTCATTCCCTTCACGTAGAGAGTTCTACGTTCGACATCAGAAGCCTCGTGCAGTGATACTTCCAGAGTATTCCCGTCCAACGTAAGATCGCTCCTGTTAAGAACTCTGTGTGCAACTGAAAAAGAGCATTCCAGTAGTTCAACAAAAGTAATAATACCATTCAAGCAACACTTATACATCCAAGCGTGAAAATGATAAATTTGGATAAAAAATATATCTGACAATGATTATCTTTATCGACATCACGGAAAGCTACTGACCGCTTCTTTCTTGCAAGAAACTAGCTTCTGTTTATACAATTTAATTTCTGTATTATTTGGAAGTTGGTGATAATAGTCATACCAAGACAAGAGTTTAGGTCATCGGCGCGAAAATGGACGTCGACTTCCTAATGAATGTTGGATATTGCGCCAACGGGTCGCTACTATATCAGAACTAGAGAGATACATTTGGATCTACGTGGCACATGGCGGTTTACCCCCTTCTTTCCCAGACAGTGGTTTGAGAGAGAGAGGAGGATAAAATATTCCATGACAGACATTTGATATCGAATCAAGTCAGATGAAAGGAGTGTATCGTTCAATGTAAATAATATCGCCACAAGACGCTAATTATACAAGAACATTATATATTGTTTTAGACTCGTACGTGGAATAATTATCCATGTAATACAATTTAATGCACGAGCCTTCGACCCTCTTTATCAAGTGAACATAAAATAATTTGAAATTTATAATATACACATGAGCAGTGTGACTAGCGTCACAGGACCTACGAAGTACAGTAGGCATTAGGACTCGCGAACTGAACTCTTGGAAATCCCCACCCCCAGTTGAAATCCTGCCTATATATTAAGATGGGCACCGCCCAAGTCAAAATCGCCAGTGATGTTCATCAAAAATCACCAGAAATTTTCACCAAAAGTAGGTCAGCTCAGAACTTGTTGGTAACAGTCTCCTAATGCGCCTTCATTCCAAAATAAATAACGATCGCCGATTTAATTCTACAATTTTTTAATTAAAGGAAACAGATTGAATAATATAGGTTCAGTAGATTTCAAGCTTTACGTGTGAAAATACATTTACATCTCTTTAATGGTTTTCAGTGCCCTTGTACAGGATCAAAACAACTTTTTGAATCACATTATTTTCCCAACAATACAACAAATTTTTATATATAGTACTATAGTAGAAAGGTAGCATTTATGTAGTTTACGGTAATTCAACTCAAGACCAACACCTATGCACAAGATAATAATGATTATATGTCATTCTCCTGAGCATAACCGGTACAAAGACGAATAAATAGCGTCTCTACATCACGTTGTTATCTAGATATATGAGACAACACATTTTGGGTATCGGCAATCTGATGAATGTACTATTCCGGTTTTCTTGTTTCACATTATATTCTATGGCGGTTGATTGTTTGAGGGTATATGCAGTAGGCCTATGCTGTTGGGGAATTGTGGAATTGTCCCTGATGCACGTTAAGATTAACCTCAGTAATAGGGCCATGTGGCATGTGGATCAATGACAGGGTATTTTTAGCCGTGGGTAATTTGACCTGAATTTGAAGCCTAGCTGGTGTGGTCAATGATGAAATGTTTGGATGTTAAATAGGATACACGTTAAAGGCTACAGTTTACATATATATATAACAATATACTGAAGTGTTAATTATAAATCTAATTTTAATCAGAATTATTTCAGATCAGAACTAATGCACGTTCATGCCAAAAATCAAGGTTCTAATGTCAACGGTTCTGCTTATTTTGCCGACGAAAGGATTCGGATGGACTCACTCACTCATTACCGGACAATTTGCGATCTGTAGCCTACTTCGTAGGAAAATATTCGAATATATTGGTAACTTTAAAGTCCTATATAGTTTATTGTTGATGGAGTCCCTATGACTGCATAATGTTGCTTTCGAATGTAATATAGCAACTTTCGATAACTTGAGACAAAGCGTCGATGACGTCATGACGTCTTACTCTATACATGTAACAAAGAGAAAAGAGACGCAACATAGAGCTACGTCGTTTGCAGTGTCTTGGGTATCAACAGATTTTTTCTAATATATATTGTTAATGAGATATCGGTTATTGTTTATAAAAGATAAATAGAGAGATAATATTCCTACGAAGTAGGCTCTCATTTACAAATTGTTCGGTAATGAGTGAGTCAGTCAGTCCATCCGAATCCTTTCGTCGGCAAAATAAGGAGAACCGTTGACATTAGAACCTTGATTTTTGGCATGAACGTGCATTAGGGGACTGTTACCAGCAAGTTCTGAGCTGACCTACTTTAATGAAAATTTGACCTACTTAGGTGAACTATATCATTACGCTTGGACCCCCAAGTCATCTTCGTTACCCTACTGCATAGGTCCTATGACGTTAGTCACACTACTCATGTTATACAATAATTATAATAAAGACTATGCCATAGTTATGCAGTGAAAATAGCAGGTATTATCACGATATTTAGGACACATGCGCATACTTTAGTGTAGATGAATAAGTTAGAATATGTGAAATTGGGTGGTATCTTGAAATTTGAGAGTTGACAACGGTAAACTTTCGCGAGTTAATTCGTTTAATAGTGACTTTAATAGTGATATGGAAGTAGTACAGTAGTTAAGTTGTTGCATTCTCGAGGTCCCATAATTCTAGCGATATAAAATGACAGTTGAATACGGGAAAAATGACTGTAGAGGTTTAGGTAGTTTTGTCGAGTAGGAAGGTTATGAACATATTGTAGCCTGGTAAAGTAGTAGTATGGGGAAAAGTTTGCTAATCCATAATGATGAACATACATAACACCAACCTCACGCCTAGAATCCATGTGAATGACTAACAGAGTAGGTTAGTAGTGGATAAAGGCCCACTAAACGCACATTGACCTCAGAAATTTGCATATGACCTCTGTGACGTCACAGTTGGGTCGGCCATGTTGTAAAGCAAGATGGCGGTGTGGTTCGGGAATGTTCGGGACTGTTCGGGTTGTCGTCCGTGTTGTAAAGCAAGAGGGTGTTGTGTCGTCCCTGTTGTAAAGCAAGATGGCGGCGTGGTTCGTGCGTGTTCGGGCGTGTTCGGAGTGTTTCGGCGCTGTTCGTGTGTGTTCGTGTGTGTTCGGGTCTGTTTGGGCATGGTGGAAAGCAAGATGTCGGTTGTCGGTGCTGTTGTAAAGCAAGATGGCGGTTGTCGTCCCTGTTGTAAATGAAAATGGTGGTTGTGTGCGCTGTTGTAAAGCAAGATGTCGGAGTGTGTTCGTGAATGTTCGGGAATGGGTTGAAAAACATATAAAAGTAGGTGATTTTTAGTGAATGGGTTATAATCATTGGATGACTTTGGGAAGTGTTTAACTGACCTGATTTGCCTGCCTGCCTGCCTGCCTGCCTGCCCAGTTCCAGTTCCTGCCTGTTCAGTTCCAGTTCCTGCCTGTCTGCCTGCCTACCTGTCCAGCCAGCCAGTCATTCTGCTTGCCTACTTTGTATGAGTTGTGGATCCTGCGTGTACTTTTTTCCATTTTACCAGTGCAAATTCACCAGACTTTTACACGGTAGCAGTTCTTCACGAGCCTGAGCCCATAGTCAAGATGAATTCAGCCGACAGAGTCATCCTTCAACACAACCGTGTTCGCCTGGTTGATGAGATGCGGCATGCGGGGGCAATATGTGATGTGCTTATGGTTGATAAAATACTGCTGAAACAGGGTGTGGAAGATATCAAGGCGGAGAAGACTCCTTCACGACAAAACGGAGCTCTGCTCGATGCTCTAGTGCGTCGTGGTCCCTATGCATTTCTAGCGTTCGTGCATGCACTGGAATTGACGGAAAATGAAGAATTGGCTCATCTACTTGAAATTCCCGTTGTAGAAGAGGGTATCTTAGTTATGGATACTACCGAACAGCGTACAGCTACCAAACGTACGGACATGCACCCAGAGTGTGGTGTACCAGCCAAACGCGGTGCACGTGCCAAGCGAGGGTCCCGACAAACCCCTTTAGAAACACCTGAACCCGTTCTCCAGCCAGTGCCTGAGTCCATGGATGTACAAGATGAAGAAGAGGGCGGGAAACAAGAAAAAGAAGAAGAGGGAGGGAAACAGGAAAAAGAAGAAGACCCCATGGTGCAACTTCCTATGTCTATGCAGTCCATTAATAACATAATCCAGCAGGCCTATGAGTCGGCCCACACGGATATATGGCAGCTTTCAGCTAATTTGACTGTGAGTGTGAAAGACGCACAAGTACATTTTAATGTACTGGCCTATATGGACAGACCCGCTAGGCGTATTGCCTTGTCTTCGGAGTGCTGGCAAAGACTGGAGACCGTTTATTATGCCGTGGACGCGGTGATTGCCGAGCAGGCGGGTAACGAAGTGAAATTTTCTCTAGGTGAAGACATCTATGTGAGTGTTGGTTATTTCAACGACGACCTGCTGCTGCATATCCGTAAATGGAAAATGACGGCCGATACACAACAGCTTGCGCCTTGTCCTCAGGGTGTCACTTTGAAAATACCGGTGTGGCGCAAGTTGCAGAGTGTGTCAGCTGCAATTCGTCAAGCTTTGGATTACCAGGTGTCTCACACTATTTATCTCAAGTACATTGACACAGTTATGGCTTTGGTGAGACCTCGCGTTCGACAACTGCGTCTGGAAGCCTGTGCAGGGTGTTTCAACAACAGTCCCATAATAATGCATACGTGTATGGATATTAGTGTACCCTCACACGCGCTGATCACTGAAGCATTACGGATTGTGACCGAGGAGCAAATTGCCGTGGCATTGGAATCTGCCTGCCCTCCTACCATTCCACGTGAAGAGATTACTACCTACATCTATGTACACCAGGGACGGAAAAACGATGAGGAGTTCAAGCAAGTCTTGTTGCGTAACTGGACAGTAGTACCGTTCCCTAATACGCGCTGATCATTGTGGTGAAAACGGAACTATTGAACCTTTTCATGAAAAAACATTTTCACACATTGACCTTATTCCTACACGTTAATTGAAGTGCCATTGATAGCGTATTATTATTATAAAATTCAACACTGTTTCACTGTGGTGAAGACGAATTATTGAACATTTTCATGAAGCCATTTTTCACACATTTTACTCTATTCCTATACGTTCATTGAAGCGCCATTGATAGCGTATAATTATATTAAAATTCAATATTTCCAGTTTCACTGTTGTAAATACGTTCATTCTATTGTGTTAGTGTTGTTGTTGTATAAATATTGAACTACTTTTCAAGTTGAAAACATTCACATAAACATGTTTGTTTCATTCTATTGTGTTAAATAAAAAAAAAATTTCAAAAAAAATTTAAAAAAATGCGTGTTAGTGTTCATTTAGTGGGGGAGCTGATGTTATATTTTTTGTGCTCAGTTAGAAGTTTCTCTTTCGAAGGAATGGGGTGGCCCTGAAAAGGGCCGTTGGAAAGTGTTACTACACTTGTTTTTTTAGGAGCGGTAGATTTTCTTCACTCCGGCTACCTGCCTTCTGCAGACGGGACACTTTATTTGAAAATGCTGTTCGTCGGTTTCATTGCAGTGGCACTCAGCCCCTGTACACGTTAGTGTCACCCAGCATTCTTCGCATACGCATAAATGTCCGCACGGAAATAGGGCGTACTCTGTGTCCTCGTTTGTACACACACTGCAGTTGGCTTTACTTAGTTCATTATGCAGGTCTTTTTGTAGTTGAACCTTGACTCTGTCCATTTGCTTCATGTCTTCTCTCATTTCGTCCATCTGTTCGTTTTGGCTGGCCACCTGGTCGTGTAGGCGCAGCATCTCTTCGTTCATGCGGGTTACCTCGTCGCAAGAGTATTGTTGTTGTTGTTGTTGTTGTTGTTGTTCAGGTGGTGCTGTTGTAGCTGGCATCTCTGTTTCCGGTGTTGTTATAATTGGCGTTTGGGTAGCCGTTGTATTTTCTGGTGGTTTGTGACAGTTTCTGTTACAGTTTAACCACTGTACGGTGGGCAGTTCTTCTTCGTCCGTGTCATCATTATTATCTTCATCCATAGCCGCCGTCACCTCTTGGTCTTGTTGTGCACTTTGTCGTCTCAACGTATCGGCAATATGACGTTGATGCACTCGCTGTAGGCTTGTAATAATCGTGACACCGCCATCCTCTTCATGTGTAATGACCTCCCTATGGTCTCTAGGATCCTCGAATACTAGTCTTCTTGTAGTCATGATGTATTATTGTGTATGAATGGTAATAACATTGATCGCGCTAAATATATATATGTGTAGGCACTCATGTTGTAAATCAACACGGTGGGTGTCGGCCCTGTTGTAAACCAACATGGCGCTGTGATTCGGAGATGTTCGGGGGCAATGCAGTGTTATGATAAATGATTGTGTCTATTAATAGCATCACAGTTACACCGCATCGCTGATTGGTGGGTGTACCAAAATGTTTACGCCAACGTCCGCGCGACCACCCTTCCTGGGTTAATTTACAATCCTGAGATTTTGCACGCGCAACCACCCTTCCTGGGTTAATTTTTTTGTCTTACGCGTCTAAAATGGATGAAATCATTAAAATAGTGGCTTAGTCTACTGCTAATTTTCTTAATTTTTAAATGCTACATCCCTGAGTTGCCCCCGTTCAATTTGAAATAATTTTTATACTCACCTGGCATTTATTGCAAAATCACACGGGGTTTAAAATTGTCAAAGAAACACAAATTTTCTTGCAGCGTGTACGTTTGCATCCTCCATTTCGCTGACGTCCGCGTGCTGTACGGTATAAATAGCAGTGTTTTTTATCTTGTTCATTCACAATTACATGATGTCTGAAATAATGGATATTGATGCAGTGATGAAAGACTTGCTGAGTGATAGTCACCTATCACTCTCACCGATGCAGAACACAAAATGGCTGGATGATATATTACAGCCCCCAGATGAACAACACTCTCCGGTACCACAGCATGATGTCACTGCGCTGGAAAGTACACAACACCCACCGATAGAGGACCAATGGCTAGATGTAGATGATTTATTACAGTCCAGCCTATTTACAGATCAACAAGAAGAAGAAGAAGAACCGGTACTACAGCATGATGATGATGATGATGTCACCTCCCTGGAAAGGCCACCGTTTCAACAAATGCTCCAACATGTGTTCCAACACTATGATCAAGAAGAAGATAGCCAAGTTCAACTGCTACCCGGTCCCGATCATGGCGTGGGAGGCCAGGGAACGAGAATACAGCCAGAAGAGGGAAAGGAGAAAAGCGTAGGAAGAAAAAGAAAAAGGAGTGAACAACAAAAACAAGAAATTCAACACCTGCATGACTACGCTACTACCATAAAAAGAAGACTGGCACCACCCGTAAAATGGACACCAGCCCGGTTTTTACGCTGTGTACAATGCGCTACACGTTTTGCAAAATATGCAATATTTCCCTGTGGCCACCAAGCCCTGTGTCTACGCTGTATGGACGCCACACAGACCTACCCAAAAGACGACCCTATGTTCAATGATACACCCCTAGAGTGTATTTTTGTCACCATGGATTGTCCCGTGTGTACCCGGCGGCGGATAAATTTCTCCCCAATGATGTAAACCCTTACATCTCCAAAGGCCCTTTTCAGGGCCAACCATTTCTCCGAAAGAGAGACTTCTAACTCAGCACAAAAATAAAAAACACCCAACTCCTGCACATGCACACACACACACCTAAAGGTAACAATAGGTAAAAAAATAACACATGAATTTTTTTCCATGTTAAAAAACCCATTCCTATGTTTATACCATTAGAATTGTCCCTAAAAAGAGTGGCGTGCACTGTATTTAATGCCCATGTATGCCAGAATCCCTTGATTTGACACGAAAATTCACACTAACCAACTCCCATGTTAAATGATTGTGTCTATTAATAGCATCAAAAGTGACATCGCATCGCTGATTGGTGAGTGTACCAAAATGTTTACGCCGACGTCCGCGCGACCACCCTTCCTGGGTTAATTTACAATCCTGAGATTTTGCAGATTGGTAATAATACTATATCAGAATATAGAGGCGAGTATCTGTTCCTATGTTAAATCATTGCACGTATTGAAATAACATTGAGGTTGGCCCTGAAACGAGTGTTGACCAGAATCTCCTTGATGGCCAGAATCCCTTGATTTGACACGAAAATTTCACACTAACCAACTCCCATGTTAAATGATTGTGTCTATTAATAGCATCAAAGTGACATCGCATCGCTGATTGGTGGGTGTACCAAAATGTTTACGCCGACGTCCGCGTGACCACCCTTCCTGGGTTAATTTACAATCCTGAGATTTTGCAGATTGGTAATAATACTATATATAGAATATAGAGGCAAGTACCCGTTCCTATGTTAAATCATTGCATGTATTGAAATAACATTGGAGGTTTGTCCCTGAAAAGGGCCGCGTGCACTGTATTTAATGCACATGTATGCCAGAATCCCATTGATTTGACACTAAAATTCACACTAGCAAAGCCCCATGTTAAATGATTGCGTCTATTAATAGAGTCGATAGTCGATGTGGAGAGTACCTAAAATGTTTACGCCGACGTCCGCGCGCCACCACCCTGCCTGGGTTAATTTTTACAATCCGTTCACTGTGTCTATGTTTCAAGTAAGGAGATGGCCCTGAAAAGGGCCGTTGATAGGGGCAGGGATTGTTTTTTGGTGTTGCAAATGGCTAATAATACTATAGAATATAGAGGAGAGGAGATTGTAGGATTTCAATTGAATGTGCCTTGTTTAGAAGTTCCTCTTTCGAAGAATGGGGTGGCCCTGAAAAGGGCCGTTGGGTTGGTTGGCCCTGAAAAGGGCCGTTGGGTTGGTTGGCCCTGAAAAGGGCCGTTGGTCTTTATTCTTCTTCCAGAGGGATGAAAAGCCCGGCCGCCTGCCTCGAATAACGGCTCGCTGATGGTCCCGGTGTTGTTGTTGTTGTTGTTCCAAGGTCTTGTATAAAATTAGCGGCAGGAATTATAGCTGGCGGCGGCGACGGCATCTCCTCCTCTTCCTTCTCCTCCTCCTCTTGTTGTTGTTGCTGCTGCTGCAAAATGGTTTGCAGAAAAAACACGAAATCGGCGCCGTTTAGATCGGGGGGAGCAGCCGTGATCAGGCTATGAAGGGAGACCCATTTGTCGAGAGACATGTTGATATTGTCTTCTGTCCATCCCTTCATAGCCTGCATCCAGAACATCTTGGCTCTATTGGCTCTTCTGGCCTTTTTCAGCCTCCTGGCCTTCAGTACCTGGGCTGCTCCCCGCGTCGTCGACATCTTGGCCACCATTCGCACTTTGCTTTCGTTGTAGTACATCTTGTTGGTTCAAAGTATATGTTTGGAGTGACGCTATGCACGCTCCTCCTGGCTTTATACGAAAATACAGTAGTTTTTCATTGGTAGTTTGAATTACCGCCTACGGGTTTCATTGGTTCTTTTTAATGATGGCTGATTGGTTCTTTTCAAAGACATTTCATTGGCTGTAATTGGCGCCAAAATCTCAACTCCCACTCTTCCTGGGTTACGCCAGAATCTCTTCATTTTGCACGAAAATTCGCACTAGTCAATTCCCATGTTAAAATCATTGTGATTGTCTATTAATAGCATCAGAGTCACACCGCATCGCTGATTGGTGGGTGTACCCAAATGTTTACGCCAACGTCCGCGCGACCACCCTTCCTGGGTTACGCCAGAATCTCTTCATTTTGCACGAAATTTCGCACTAGTCAATTCGTATGTTAAATCATTGCATGTATTGAAATAACATTGGAGGTGTTGGCCCTGAGAAGGGCCGCGTGGCGTGCATGCATCACATGCATCATTATCATTATACTTATGATGAATATAGTTTATAGTCTCTAACTTACGCCAGAATCCCTTGATTTTGGTACATTCTCACACTGGCCAATTTCCATGTTAAATGATTGCGTGGAAAGTACCCAAATGTTTACGCCGACGTCCGCGCCACCACCCTTCCTGGGTTAATTTACAATCCTGAGATTTTTGCAGATTGGTAATATACTGATGAATAAGAATATAGAGGCGAGTATGTGTTCCTATGTTAAATGATTGCATGTATTGAAATAACATTGGAGGTTTGCCCCTGAGAAGAACCGCGTGATGCTCTAATTGGCGCCAAAATCTCAACTCCCCACTCTTCCTGGGTTACGCCAGAATCTCTTCATTTTGCACGAAAATTCGCACTAGCCAATTCCCATGTTAAAATCATTGTGATTGTCTATTAATAGCATCAGAGTCACACCGCATCGCTGATTGGTGGGTGTACCCAAATGTTTACGCCGACGTCCGCGCGACCACCCTTCCTGGGTTACGCCAGAATCTCTTCATTTTGCACGAAATTTCGCACTAGTCAATTCGTATGTTAAATCATTGCATGTATTGAAATAACATTGGAGGTTGTACCCAAATGTTTACGCCGACGTCCGCGCGACCACCCTTCCTGGGTTACGCCAGAATCTCTTCATTTTGCACGAAATTTCGCACTAGTCAATTCGTATGTTAAATCATTGCATGTATTGAAATAACTGAGATTTTTTTGCAGATGAGTAATAATACTATAGAATATAGAGGTGAGTAGTCGTTCCTATGTTAAATCATTGCATGTATTGAAATAACATACATGTATGCTAGGCCTTGGAAAATGCCCAAAGTGGATGAAGTACTATGTATAGGGTGCACAGAGGGCTAGAGTGTCAGTGTTCCCTGAGAAAGTCAACACACCACAACCTCCAGTATGGCACCTCGAAAAAACAAAAAAAGGGGTAGTCGATCGGAATCCACGTGGCGTACCACTGTCAACAAGGTGTTAACCGATTTATATTACAATCCTAGCAGTCCAGCCGCTTATAGCGCTGTGGCGGCGTTGGCTCGAGCTGCCCATTCGCAAGGCATTAATCGAACTGAAGTACGAGACTGGTTAAAAACGCAAGACACGTATAGTTTACATCGAGCAGCTCGACGACATTTTCGCCGTAACCGAGTGATCGTCGGAGGTGTAGACGCGCAATGGCAAGCGGATTTGGTGGATATGAGTCGATTTGCTTCCCACAATGATGGCTATCGGTACATGTTGACCTGTATCGATATTTTATCGAAGTACGCCTGGGTACTACCCGTTCGTACCAAAACAGGAGAGAATTTGATACGGGCATTCCAGCAGATTTTCAAGACGGGCCGCAAACCCCTGTATTTGCAAACGGATGAAGGTACAGAATTTCTCAACCGACCCTTTCAAGCTTTTCTTAAGAAACAGAAAGTATTTTTCTTCCATACGTATAACGAGACCAAAGCCTCTGTGGTGGAACGATTCAATCGCACCTTCAAAGGGCGAATGTATAAGTATTTTACTGCCAAAAACACTCGACGCTACCTCGATGTACTACCGCAACTGGTGAAAGGGTACAATCGAGCCTATCATCGCAGTATCCAGCGAGCTCCCCTCGATGTGACAAAAGGCAACGAACATCAAGTGCGCCGTACGCTGTACCAGCAGCCATCATCATCATCATCATCATCATCACGCACGTCACCCCGTTACAAACGTGGAGATGTGGTACGCGTGAGTAAAGTGAAAGGACAATTTGAGAAAAGTTATTTGCCCAACTGGAGTGACGAGCACTTTGTCATTGTTCGCCATAAACCTCGACAGCCACACGTCTATCAACTGGAAGATTTACATGGCGAAACACTGCAAGGCACGTTTTATGAAGCCGAATTACAACCGGTGGTGAAAACACGGAAAGATTACTACACGGTGGAAAAGATTTTGAAAACGGAACGTCGACGGGGAATCCCCTATCATTTCGTCAAATGGCAAGGGTGGCCCAATTCGTTTAATTCCTGGGTATCCGGCCGTGACATGAAACGTCTATAAATTCTTCCGTACATCACCAGCTTCCCTCAGTGTAGATGGGGATACCATGGAGCGTGAACGTCTACCCTTAATGTTACAGACTCGAAAAGGCCAAGTCGGTACGCTGTTGTGTGCGATAGTGCTTCTGGGTACCTTATTTGGAGGTGTGTTCTACGATTTGTCCTACCTGATATCCTGTTTTTCAACACTCAGTCGTCCAAGTGCTGCTCCACCGGTGCCTGAACGTCAAGTGCAACAACACCCCAACAGTACTACCACGATCACCAACCTCACCACGACGACGACTCGCCCTCCTACATCGCCGTTTTTTAAGCGTACTCCTCGACCTCACCGCCAGCCTGTCCCTCCTACCACACCGTTTTTTAAGCGTACACCTCCACCACCTGACCGTCAGCCTGCCGTATCAACCCCTGAGACGACGACGACGTCCACGACGGAACCTATCATCACCACACTCAGCCCTACCACACCACCGTCTAAGCGTACTACTACTACTACTACTACTCGACCTCACCACCGCCATCAACCTACCGGCACCGTATCTACTCGCCGATTCGAACGTTTCCACTACACCACCATCACC
>JAVTVY010042318.1:0-18693 GCA_036873755.1 Hanleya hanleyi
TACAGGCTTCCTTCACAACTTACAACACGAATTTTCCGTTATTGGCTTCTCAGAAAGCTGGTTAAACCCAACGACAGAACTGCTCTTCGACATACCAGGATATAAACCTTTCCCTTTATCTAGAAGCAATAAAAGAGGAGGTGGTGTTATTTTATACGTAAACGATAAAATACAAATCTGCAAAATACGGGAAGATCTTTCATATAGCGATAGAAATGGTGAATTCGAATCTCTTTTCGTTGAAATGGAAGTAGGCAAGACCAAATATATAGTAGGAATATTATATCGTCCCCCTGACAAAAACGTCACACACCTAAACAATCATTTACTCTCAGTTCTGAAGTCATCTGATATCGAGAAAAATAGATGTGTTCTGATGGGAGATTTTAATATAGATTTGTTTAAAACTAATCAACATAACCCGACTCTAGAATTCCTAGACATAATGAAATCCCACTATTTTTCCCCTCAAATCACAAAACCAACGCGCGTTCGGTCTCGTTCCGCCACATTAATTGATAATATATTTATTAACTTTCACGAAGATAACTTACTATCCGGTATTTTTCTGACTGACATCACCGATCACTTCCCCATCTTTCATATACTCAAATCTAAGCCACATTCTCAACCACCTACTCAAAATATAACTTTTCGAAAGGTCACGCAAGAAAAAAAAGATGTGTTCATACAAAGAATACAGGGGACCAACTGGGAAGACGTGATGAGTAACGACAACGATGTTGACACGGCTCTAGACCAATTCCTGACTAATTTTACAAATATATACAACGAATGCTTCCCACTTACAACTGTCAAATCAACAAAAAAGAAGATATTAAAGCCTTGGATTACTGATGGTATTTTGAAGTCTATGCATGAAAAAAATAAATTGTATCGGCTATATTTGGTTACCTCAGATAATAATGCACATGAAAAGTATAGAAAATATAGAAATAAACTGAATAATACAATAAGACTCTCAAAAAAGAATTACTTTGAGGATAAATTCAATGCTAGTAATCATGACATAAAAGGCACGTGGAAAATATTAAGTCAACTAATGAACCGAAAAATATCAACCCAGTTGCCATCGTCGTTTAGTGTAGATGGACAATTGATATCCGATAATGAAGTCATTGCTTCGAAGTTCAATGAGTATTTCAACTCTGTCGCTGCGAAGTTAGACTCCGAAATACCAGATACTGGTGCCAACTTTAAAGATTACTTGGATAATCCTACGCTTAACAATTTTCAATTTTCTCCTGTAACTCCAACTCTTGTGAAGCAAACAATAATGAATCTTAAACCAGCATCACCGGGACTAGATGGAATTCGAACCTCTTTGGTTAAGCTTGTCTGTGACTATATATCTACACCTTTGTCCTTTATTATGAACTTGTCCTTTTCTTCCGGTATTGTTCCAGACGTCTATAAATCTGCCAAAATAACGCCAATCTTCAAATCTGGGGATCTATCTGTATTTTCAAATTACAGACCGATTTCTGTACTTCCTTGTTTCAGCAAAATATTGGAAAAGCTTTCTGTTTCCATGGTAATGGATTTCTTGGATTCTAATGATATACTATCTAACAACCAGTATGGATTTCGATCTAACCATTCCAGATCTCTTGCAGCTTGCTCACTATATGATGCACTTACCACAGCCAAAGAATCAAAAAATTATAGTATAGTCACCTTCCTTGATCTATCTAAAGCTTTCGACACCGTTAATCATGATATACTACTCTCGAAATTAAATCATTATGGTTTCAGGGGCATTTCGAATAATTGGTTTCGCAGCTACTTGTCAGGCAGAGCGCAATCCGTAACCTACAATGGAATATCTTCTTCAGCACTGCCGATTACTTGCGGCGTACCTCAAGGGTCAGTCCTTGGTCCGATCCTCTTTTTGATTTATATCAATGATCTGAGTAGTGTCTCAAACCTACTTAAAACCATACTATTTGCAGATGACACGAGTACTATTTACTCATGCAAAAATGCTAGGCAGGCTTTCCTTACCATGACACAGGAATTGGAAAAATTCTACAAGTGGTTCTGTGCAAATCGGTTATCACTAAATATTAATAAAACGAAATACATGTTAGTTAAACCAAACACCAAGCAAAAAGTGACTGATTTACCAATGTTGACTATTGCGGGAACAGAAGTTGCAATCGTCGAAAAATTTAAATTTTTAGGTATAATTTTCAACAATCGACTAAGTTGGACAGATCATATAAAGTATATCTGTAACAAGATCTCTAGAAATATAGGAGTAATTAACTGTATTAAGACCTCGATAAACAAGAAAACCCTCTATATTTTGTATTACTCTTTGATTTATCCATACATGTCTTATTGCAATATTCTCTGGGGAAATACTTATGTCACTCATTTAAATCCATTGCTTTTGCTACAGAAGAGGGCTTTACGTTTGATTACTCTATCTAAAAAACTCGAACACACAGAACCCCTATTTAAAAAGATGAACATCCTTCATATTTCTAAGTTGAATATCTACTCAACACTTCTCCTAGCACATAAAGTTTTTCATAACCCAAATCAATTGCCAAAAATTTTCCAAATCTACTTCAGAAAACAATCATCAATAAATCGTTATAACACACGTGGTTGTCGTTTCAATCTATACAGGCCATTTTACTTATCCAATGTATCATACTACACAGTCAAAATAGCTGGACCACGAGAGTGGAATAAACTGCCCTCCTCGTTCAAAGAAATTTTATCCACATCTCTCTTTAAATCTAAACTCAAATCCTATCTTATCAATAACTAACCAGTTTCACAGCAGGAGTTAATTCTGACCCATGTATGACTCCGTCAACAGAAATGCCATCTTTAATCTCTTCTCAGGGATAGAACAAGCCCCATGGGGCTTTATTCCCGCCAGTATTTAATTATGTATCCAGTTGTAATATGTACATATATTTATATACGTTGGTATTGGTGAATAAACAATCAATCAATCAATGAATATATGCGCGATAAAGACCCTATACAATTTTATCGCCCGGCGGCAACTTTCGCCGCAATTAGACGATAATCGGTATCACGTGATTCGGCGATTTCTCTCGAAATAAGCGCCATACGCGCACGCTGTTTGCGGCGTTGTATTCATCGTGTAGGGGTCTACCGTAAAGCTCATATACGAATTTATCGTATCTCCGTAAGTTTCGCCTCTATTCGGCGTCAAAACATGCTCCGTTTACTTACTTAACCGGACATGGAATGCGTCCACGCGAAAATTAGGTCGACCGTCACATGGTCAACTGATAAAATGATCAATGCGTATATAAAGACTTCTCATGCGCTTCTCACTTCATTCTACGACTGTCGCACCTGTAAAAAAAAGCCAATATGTATCGACTAATGAGTAATCTATACGTTCGAGTAAGGGGTGAAGGAAATTCTCTTCAAGTAACATTTCAACGTATACGACATAATGGGCAGATTATAAAACCTTATGGTGTTGCCATACGACTGACGAGAGATGGATGGTTTTCATTCAAACAATTCCTGCCTAGAGTGGATAGAATGATTCAGGCTAAAGAGACGGTTGAAACTCCATTCAAGCTGCAAGATAATATATATATTACCACTGCAGCATATGAAGGGGAATGGTTCGTCCACATAAGAGAGTGGTTCCTAAAATCACCACCCAGCGAGTTGAAACCAGGTCGGAACGGACACACGCTGAACACGCAAGGCTGGGATATGTTGAAAAACTCATTCCTATCATTGAGACCAACGTGATTGAAACAGAACAGTGTCCCGTCAGCAACGAATTCAACGAGTCTATCACATGACCAATTCTCCCGCCTAAACCAGTTGGATCTGCCGCGAGTGATCTACCGAGCGAGAATTTGGTGAATGATAACGGTGGATATTCATACGATGAAGCGGACGACGTCTCTATGTGCGACATTTTACAACGTAACCAAATGGAACAGTTGCATTGTGACACGTGCAATCCTATGGGGGCGGGATTACTTCACTGGTGAAAACTCGAACAATATGAACATTAGAAGAAAGACTAAACCGTTGTATAAACTGTGTGTCCGCCATACCTCGGCAAACACCTCTTCACGACATTCTATGTTGTTATACCTATATCATGACTATATCTATATCAGAGAAATTTTTGCATTCCTTTAGAAACCGTTGAACGCATCATGTCGGCAGGAGACAATCTTGACTATGTAGATATGTGGATAAAATTTTATCGAGACCAGAGTAGGGCTCACCTAAAGGAGAAAATTTGTGTGATTGGGCGACAGAGATTGCATTCACCTCCAAACTCTCTTAATATTGCACAAGGCAACAGTACGGTGAACTCGACTAACAAATGACAGAAATGACAGTTGAACTAATTTCACCGGCACAGCGAGTTGTAGAGCAGGCTAAAGCAGAACTCCGTAGGCAGCGTCACAAAGTAAGCGTGCAAGCGCCAGTAAAGGGAACGCGGAAAGAGGAGGAGGAGGCGGAGGAGGAGGAGCAGGAGGAGGAGGAGGAGGAAAAAGAGGAGGAGGAGGAGGAGGAGGAGGAGGAGGAGGAGGAGGAAAAAGAAGAGGAGGAGGAGGAGGAGCATATACCGTATAGTATAAAGTATAGGAAGAAGTGATATTAGAATTAATCTACATTTTGGCAGAGAAGCGTCAACATGACAAACAAGTGTACGGTGTGTCAGAAAACATTCTCGCGTCCAGATAACCTGATGAGACATCAACTTATACACCAACAGGAGACTCAACCGATAAAAGCAGAACATCCGTATAAACGTACTCTCGAGACTTCATCTACGGCTCTTTCAAGAGCATCACAACACCCATTTACTATGATCGTCAGCGGGCCGACTGGTTGTGGAAAGACATCATGGGTGGTGACATTTTTGGAATCTGCTAATATCCATCCCTCTCCAACACGCATCGTATGGTGTTACAGTCAATGGCAGTCAGCCTATGAATCTACGAATCTGAAAAATGTAAACTTTCTCCCCGGCATACCCCATGACATAGGCGAAGAGTATTACTTCGACCCCGGCCAAACCAACGTTATTGTTCTGGACGATTTGATGGGTGAGGTAAAGCGCGAAGAAAAAGTTGCCGACCTATTCACCAAAGGGTCGCATCACAGAAATTTGTCCGTAATTCATCTGACTCAGAATCTCTTCCCTCGAGGCAAGACATCTCGAGATATCACGCTGAACTGCCAGTATTTCGTTCTATTCAATAATCCTATTGATAGACAGCAAATTAGCACGTTCGGGAGACGGATCTTTCCTCGGGATACGACACATTTCATGGCAAAATTTCGCCAAGTCACATCTCGTCCGTACGGATATCTATTCATCGATTTAAAACCCCATACAGCGGAAAATAACAGACTGTCTACCAATGTAATATCAGGCGATGAGGAACTCGTGAAAGAGAAAGAACTGCCACCTCGTCCAGCCCCAATTCCTAATCCATCAACTCAAATTCAACGCATACCATCTCACGATCCGACATGGTCCGCTAAGAGGAATGAACAAGTGGGAGAGGGATTATATACGAAGACGGATCCACCGTGGTTCAAACGGAATGAAAATGATGACGAGTCCCAGCAGACGCAGATGATCCATAGAAGCGGGAATGAAATGGAACGACGAAAGAGAAAATACCCTTCAGATGACGAACTCATCCATCCTGGGGAAATAGATCTACCTACCCACTTGCGGAAACGGGTTAAATATAACGTGTGGAAAAACATGTTCGGAAAACCTATCGCGAGAGATTGTAGGGTTGACATTGACGAGAGAAAACAGCGATATATAAGCCAAGGTTACGACGAGGATGAGTCTGGTGCAAATGCTATGGAGGATTATACCCCAACGATGATGAAGACTTTACGTCAAAAATACTGCAATCTCCTCGTGAACATCCAAAAGCTACAAACCGATTATATTCATAACGAGATCTTGAAAACAACGAGGCGTCTGCAAACGATATACGACATAGACTACGAGGAAGCACTCAGACAGACAATTAAATGCAGAAATGCTTATTCGATAAGTTGATCGATGTCGGTGATAGCGAGGACTCCGAATAAAGACCCCAGTGGAAATATTCGTACATAAACATTGAATGGAAGGCTAGATTTCGAAATGATACCCGCAATGGAGATTTACTTGATATAAGCAGTTTTCGCTCATTATTTGTACAGTGAGTTGATGAATAAAGCGATTATTTAGTAATCTTCGTATTGTCTTGTCTCTATTTTATACGAGTCATATAATTCCTCCTCCTCCTCCACCACCATCACACACACACACACAATCCCTCCTCCTCCTCCTTATAAAAGAGTACAAAAAAGACAAGTCAATGATATACTTTGACATTTTTTATTCATCCACGAAGTATAAATGCGAATTGTTCCTTTTTCAAGCAATGTCACAGATTTTCCAAGTATATGGTTTCACGTTCTTTGCATGTATCGTCCTCTTACGAGTCGATGAACATAAAAATATATACAATCATTTCACTGGTACTCGTTCACTCTCCATTGTCGTGACCTCGTCTCAGCGTCTATCATATATTCACTCGCGTAACGGATAACGTTCAAGGCTTTCTCAACGTCTTCTACACAGTTTTTCAAATTTGACCACATAGTCAGGTCCAAAGTCTGTCCGTCTTTTGTTGGATAAATTTTGTTGCGCCTATTCTCATCCGTCTTCCAGCGACGAACATGAATTTTATCCTGTCCTCGGTAGAAGCTGTAACTCAAGTACACGTCTTCTGACAACGGTAAAGGTTCGGCATTGTCTACGCGTTTCACTATCAGGTCGTCGATCGTAACGATATAGTCCGTCAACTTCATCCAACCTTCCCGCGATAAACGTATTGTTTTTATATGGGGCAAAGGGTCGGAGTCGGCTACATGTATACTCTCGGTAATATCTATGCAGGCGTGCCCTTTAGGGGCTCCCACATTGACGAACACATTGTACCCCAAATGGAACCCAGTCATGAAGATGTATCCAACCTCAACGATAGAAGTCTTCTTAAGTTCAGGCTGTAGCAGTTGGGCTAATGTAATGTTGCCAGTCTCCTGTAGAGCTTCCACAAACGCATAAAAGGCCTTCGGACCTCGTTTAGATATCAAGTGCCACGCTGTTCTCGGCGTATACTTTCAGACCCACTCGATAGTAGAGATGAAACATAGTGTGTATCGGTATTCCCAACGTGAGTGGTGAAATGCGAGTTTTCCGCCCATTTATAAGAGCGTCTCCTCACCCACGTGACTGTCATAATACGACATTAATAAACGATGAGTCTCGCGAGCACCGCCGACCTGGTCCATCCACGCCTCGGGCTATTCCTGCTCCGTATACGGTCAACCTCGCGTAAAAACTCTCTAATTAGTTTTCAATAGCATCCCCTCGAGCTATCGACGCGGTCCGCTGAACAGACCTACAACCTCGCAACACGTCGACCATCGGCTTCCCCGCTTCCCTGGCTCAGAACAATCCTCCTATATTAACCTACTTTTTAAATCTTTTTTATTTAAAAAAACATTTTTAATTTGTTTTTAATTTTTTAATTAATTTGTTTTTAATTTGTTTTTTTTTGGGGACCTACGTCATCGGCTTCCCCGCTTCCCTGGCTCCGAACAATCCTCCTATATTGACCTACTTTTTTAAATCTTTTTTATATTTGATTTTAATTTGTTTATTTAATTTTTTTATTTTTTATTTTATTTTATTTTTTTTTTTTTTACCTACGTCATCGGCTTCCCCGCTTCCCTGTTTCAGAACTCTCATCCTATATTGACCTACTTTTTAAAATCTTTTTTTTATTTGTTTTTAATTTGTTTATTTTATTTTTTTATTTTTTGTTTTATTTTATTTTATTTTTTTTTGGACCTACGTCATCGGCTTCCCCGCTTCCCTGGCTCCGAACAATCCTCCTATATTGACCTACTTTTTTAAATCTTTTTTTATTTGATTTTAATTTGTTTATTTAATTTTTTTATTAATTTGTTTTTAATTTTTTAATTAATTTGTTTTTAATTTTTTTTTTGGGGGACCTACGTCATCGGCTTCCCCGCTTCCCTGGCTCAGAACCATCTTCCTGTATTGACCCACTTTTTAAAATCTTTTTTCATTTAAAAAACATTTTTAATTTGTTTTTAATTTTTTAATTAATTTGTTTTTAATTTTTTTTTTGGGACCTACGTCATCGGCTTCCCCGCTTCCCTGTTTCAGAACCCCCTTATTACATTCTACTTACAACTCATATCACGAATCGTTAGATACTTGGTATGTGCTTTAAAATAGGTTAACCAGAAGACTATACTGTGAAGTCATGTGGCTCTGTCAGTATGTCGGAACCTCTTCCCTCTTTCCCCTTATATGCGTTGTAATTTTTACCTCTATATGGCGAGATTCTGCTGGTGGACGTTTCGTCCCCGAGGCGCGCCCCCTGTACAGACCTGTTGGTCTGATATATGTTGGCATTGTGGGAAGCTAGGGGCAGTGTCATCATGACGTCATCCAAGTTGCCACATGCACTGGTACAACACAGCCAAAAAAGGGAATGGCCCTTTAATGGTGTTTAGACCTGGTCATCACCTTTAAAAGGTGATGAATTAGAGCCATCACCTTTAAATAGTGATGACCATCACCTTTCGCGGCTGGTCATGTTGCCACATCACCATTAAAAGGTGATGACATAAATTTACCATCATTGCTCATCACCCTTCCGAGATGATGGCCATCTTTTTTAAAGGTGATCATAAAAAAGGATGATGGCTCTAACTCATCACCTTTTCGGGGTGATAGTTATCACCTTTTTTCTGGATGTGAATAAAGACGTACCTGAGCTACAACACATATCACGAATCGTTATATTCTTGGTATGTGCTTTAGAATAGGTTAACCCGAAAACCATACTGTGAAGACATGTGACCCCTCAGTATGTCGGCACCTCTTTCCACTTCCCCTATATTCGTTGTAATTGTTACTTGTATATGGCAAGATTCTGCTGGTAGACGTTTCGTCCCCGAGGCGCGCCCCTGTAGAGACCTTTTGGTCTTCTTGCCGTCATTTAAATCTGACGACGATACAGCTCACCAATCTCCAATGTACGAGTTGTCACAGCGAAACAGCTCACCAATTACCAGTATACGAGTTGTCAGAGCATTTTCATCATAGCTCTCTAGATTTATATCTAATACCGCTTATGTCGGTGCTAGGGGCCGTGTGGTCATATCATTCAAGTTGCCACATGAACAGGTACAATAAAAGCGTACCTGAGATACAACACATACCACGAATCGTTAGATTCTTGGTATGTGCTTTAGAATAGGTTAACCAGAAGACTATTCTGTGAAGTCATGTGACGCAGTCAGTATGTCGGCACCTCTTCCCACTACCCTTATATGTGTTGTAATTTTTTCCTGTATATGGCGAGATTCTGCTGGTGGACGTTTTGTCCCCGAGGCCCGCCTCCTGTACAGACCTTTTGGTCTTTGATATATGTTGGCACTTGTGGGAAGTTGATGCTGGGTCGACATCGGGCCTTACAGACTATTCTTTTGTGTTAAATGCCGTCATTTACATCTGACGACGATACAGCTCACCAATCTCCAATGTACGAGTTGTCCCAGCGAAACAGCTCACCAATTACCAGTATACGAGTTGTCAGAGCATTTCCATCATAGCTCTCTAGATTTGTATCTAATACCGCTTATGCCGGTGCTAGGGGCTGTGTGGTCATATCCAAGTTGCCACATGAACAGGTACAATAAAAGCGTACCTGAGATACAACACATATCACGAATCGTTAGATTCTTGGTATGTGCTTTAGAATAGGTTAACCAGAAGACTATTCTGTGAAGTCAAGTGACGCAGTCAGTATGTCGGCACCTCTTCCCACTTCCCTTATATGTGTTGTAATTTTTACCTGTATATGACGAGATTCTGCTGGTGCACGTTTCGTCCCCGAGGCCCGCCCCCTGTACAGACCTTTTGGTCTTTGATATATGTTGGCATTTGTGGGAAGTTGATGCTGGGTCGACATCAGGCCTTACAGACTAGCCTTTTGTGTTAATTGCCGTCATTTACCTCTGACGACGATACAGCTCACCAATCTCCAATGTAGGAGTTGTCACAGCGAAACAGCTCACCAATTACCAGTATACGAGTTGTCAGAGCATTTCCATCATAGCTATCTAGATTTGTTTCACCTTTTTTCTGGATGTGAATAAAGACGTACCTGAGCTACAACACATATCACGAATCGTTATATTCTTGGTATGTGCTTTAGAATAGGTTAACCAGAAAACCATACTGTGAAGACATGTGACCCCTCAGTATGTCGGCACCTCTTTCCACTTCCCCTATATTCGTTGTAATTGTTACTTGTATATGGCAAGATTCTGCTGGTAGACGTTTCGTCCCCGAGGCGCGCCCCTGTAGAGACCTTTTGGTCTTTTTGCCGTCATTTAAATCTGACGACGATACAGCTCACCAATCTACAATGTACGAGTTGTCACAGCGAAACAGCTCACCAATTACCAGTATACGAGTTGTCAGAGCATTTCCATCATAGCTCTCTAGATTTGTATCTAATACCGCTTATGTCGGTGGTAGGGGCCGTGTGGTCATATTATCCAAGTTGCCACATGAATAGGTACAATAAAAGCGTACCTGAGATACAACACATACCACGAATCGTTAGATTCTTGGTATGTGCTTTAGAATAGGTTTACCGGAAGACTGTTCTGTGAAGTCATGTGACGCAGTCAGTATGTCGGCACCTCTTCCCACTTCCCTTATATGTGTTGTAATTTTTACCTGTATATGCGTTATTCTGCTGGTGCACGTTTCGTCCCCGAGGCCCGCCCCCTGTACAGACCTTTTGGTCTTTGATATATGTTGGCATTTGTGGGAAGTTGATGCTGGGTCGACATCAGGCCTTACAGACTAGTCTTTTGTGTTAATTGCCGTCATTTACCTCTGACGACGATACAGCTCACCAATCTCCAATGTAGCAGAAAACAGGATTTCACCTGGTTTAAGACAGGTTTCCGCCAATCTGTCTAGTATTGACAGTATTTTACCTTCGGGCTCGTGAAAATATTTATCTTCTCGACGAAATATCAGCCTGTATACCAACGCAAGACACTGGTATAACTTATAATATTCGTATGTAAATAAAACCAAACTCAGTTGTGTTGGACGTTGCTCATTATCCTATATAGTCTCGATCGAAGGATATGAATTCCCCCTGTGACATCACCGGCCTCTTTGCCTTTGAGAATTTTTGTGTGTGGTCTCTATTTTGACTGAACATACCTCAGGAATTATATTTTTCATTTTTTATTGTCTGAAAACAGACAATATGGAATACATGTACCCGTTTGCTTTTCAGCACAACCGCAATCCTCTCTCTCATCAGACAAAGCTCGGGTAAAAGCCAGTCCTTCTATTCTGACTGTAGAGGGAATGAAGAGAACCTTTCCAGTTGTCCATTTCATCCAACTAGCACCGGCTGTACACATGCAGCAGGGGTGGACTGTACTCCAGGTATATTTTCTTCTCATTCATATTGGACAGGTTGGCTTTCATTGATATTCATATCTGATATGTAGAATAGCATTGACAGGCTGCCGGCCACACAATCCGGAGAACAGTCAGGGGAGATAACTCCCAGAACAGTTTACTAGAAGGGAGAAGAAATCGGAGTCATCATGGCGCGAATTATCATTAATTTTTTGTCCATTGGCCAAATAGTAACAAATGAAACGCAACTATAGTCAACAAGTTATTAAATACTCGAAATGTGATGGACATGGACGGGGCGTGTCAGATTTCACAAAATCGAAGCCATGTTAGTACGTATATGCCACGTGAGCACAAAGATATTGTTAAATCCGTGGTCCTGTTGTGAATAAATGTCGGGGGATACCGCGGTTCTGCCCTTAACACACAAAATAAAAAAGCTGGATTCTGGCCACCAACTGAAGCAACCATAGCATACCTGTGTATTATGCAGCATCTACAATATTAAATAAATACTTCAATCAACTCAGACACGTTTCTGTTGTGAAGACTTTAACTCGAAATAAAGTATATCCAATGTTTCTTGCAACTAAAGAAGAGAAAGCATTTTATATCTATAGCGGTGTCTTACTCCAGAATCGATGGCTGCTGCATGCCGTTTTATAGTGTGTTGACATGATTTCAAATAACGTCAGTAGTATACCAGGGTGAAATTGAGGGGATAGCGCTTCAGTGCGCATGCGCAGAACCTTTGGTGACGTCAGAATTGGGGGTGTGCGCATGCGTGTGTGGTGGGTGGTGGGTACAAGATGGCGGCGTGTGTGTGGATGGTGGGTGGTGGGTACAAGATGGCGGCGTGTGTGGTGGGTGGTGGGTACAAGATGGCGGCGTGTGGTGGGTGGTGGGTACAAGATGGCGGCGTGTGGTGGGTGGTGGGTACAAGATGGCGGCGTGTGGTGGGTGGTGGGTACAAGATGGCGGTGTGTGGTGGGTGGTGGGTACAAGATGGCGGCGTGTGGTGGGTGGTGGGACCAAGATGGCGGCGTGTGTGGTGGGTGGTGGGTACAAGATGGCGGCATGTGGTGGGTGGTGGGTACAAGATGGCGGTGTGTGTGGTGGGTGGTGGGTACAAGATGGCGGCGTGTGGTGGGTGGTGGGTACAAGATGGCGGCGTGTGGTGGGTGGTGGGACCAAGATGGCGGCGGGTGGTGGGACCAAGATGGCGGCGTGTGTGGTGGGTGGTGGGTACAAGATGGCGGCGTGTGGTGGGTGGTGGGTACAAGATGGCGGATTGTAGAAAAACGTATAAAAGGAGTCGATTTTTAGGGTAGGGGAGTATTCATTGCACTACTTTTGCGGAGCACTGTGACTTACCTGACCTGACCAGCCTCCCAGCCTGTCTACCTGCCTGCCTGCCTGCTTGCTTCACCTCTAGCCAGTCATCCAGCCTGCTTGCCTGTTTTGTATGAGCTGTGAACCTTTTACTTTTTTCACTTTTACCAGTGCAAATTCACCAGACTTTTACACCGTAGCAGTTACTCACCAGCCTGAGCCCATAGTCATAATGGAGGCAGCCGACCTAGTCACGCTTCAAAAGAACCGTTCTCGCCTCGTTGATGAGATGGAGCATGTGGCTGAACTATGTGATTTCCTTATGCAGGAAAACATACTCCTGAAAGAGGGTGTCGAAGATATCATGGCGCAGAACACTCCTTCACGACAAAACAGAGCTCTCATCGACGGTCTACTGCGGCGTGGCCCCAATGCATTTCCAGCCTTCGTGGAGGGGTTGAAGATCACGAGAAATGACGAACTAGCAGATCTACTTGAAATTCCCCTTGTAGATGATGATATCTTAGTGATGGATACCACCGAAGAGCGTACAGCTAGCAAACGTACGCACACTAGCCCAGAGAGTATACCTGCTAAACGCGCTGGACGACCCAAACGGCCCCGACTAACACCGTTAGAAATACCTGTGGTTGAGCAGCCAGTAGTACTCCAGCAAGTGAAACAAGAGGTAGAACTTCCTATGTCTGTCCAGGAGATCAATAACCTCATCCAGCAAGCTTACCACGCAGCTCACACGGACATTTGGGAGCTCTCACCCTATTTAACAGTGAGTGTGAAAGACGAAGAAGTGCATTTTAATGCAGCGGGCTTTAACGACAGACCCGGTAAGCATATTGCCTTGACCTACGCTTCCTGGCAAAAACTGGAGACCCTTGATTACGCCATCGATGCGGTTATTCGAGACCAGGGGAGTAACGAAGCGAAATTTCATGTGGGTGACGACATCTTTGTGAGCTGTGCTTATTTCAACGATCAGCTTCTCGTGCATATCCGTAAATGGCGAAGGCGGTTAGATACGCAAGAGCTTGTTGCTTGTCCTCAGGGTGTCACTTTGAAATTAACGGCGTGGCGGAAGTTGCAGAGTCTTGCAAGTGCAATTCGTCAAGCTCTGACCTACCAGGTGACTCACTATATTTATCAGAAGTACATCGCCACAGTCCTGGATCTCATCAGATCTCAAATTCCCGAGGACACTAGTGTACCCTCATACGCACTGATCACTGAAGCACTACAGACCGTGACGGAGACGCAAATTGCCCTGAGAGTGGAAGCGGCCTGCCCTCCCAAAATTCCACGTGAAGAGATTATTACCTACATTTACGTGCACCAGGGCCGGAAAGATGATGATGAATTCAAACAAGTCTTGTTGGCGAACTATTGAACAATCAGAACAAGTGTTGAAAAACATTTACCATACACATTCATTGAAGTGGCTTGAGAGCGTATAATTGTATTAAAAATTCAGAGTTTTTTTACTGTTAATTGTATTAAAAATTCAATACTCAGATATAATTGTATTAAAATTTAATACCCTTGTGAATACGTTCATTCTATTTGTGTTAATAAAAATAGTAGAAAATTAAAAAAATGCTTAGTGTTCATTCTTTCTTTTTTTAATTTTTTGAAATTATTGAAAAAAATAAAAATTGAAATTATTGAAAAAAAGGATTATTTCAACCCCACACCCAGTCCATTAGATGCCCCTTCATGAATGCTTCAATTTGATACCGCACTCGACCCTATCGGTCCACTAGGGGCTCCAAAAAGGCTATTTTCATACCCTTTGGCCACCGCGCATGCGCAGAATCACCCTAATTCAACCCCACACCCAGTCCATCAAATGCTCCTTCACCTAAGCTTCAATTTGATACCTCACTCGACCCCATTGCATCATTAGGGGCTCCCCTAGCTCCAAAAAGGTTATGAAATTTCGTTGACTTGGACTTGTGAAAGCATTTTTTTTTTTTGGAGGTAGTGGGTCGAGTGAGGTATCAAATTGAAGCTTACGTGAAATGCTTCACATTGATACCTCACTCGACCCCATTGCATCATTAGGGGCTCCCCTAGCTCCCAAAAGGTTATGAAATTTCGTTGACTTGGACTTGTGAAAGCATTTTTTTTTTTGGAGGTAGTGGGTCGAGTGAGGTATCAAATTGAAGCTTACGTGAAATGCTTCACATTGATACCTCACTCGACCCCATTGCATCATTAGGGGCTCCCCTAGCTCCAAAAAGGTTATGAAATTTCCTTGAACTGGACTTGTGAAGATGAAATAAGGAGCTAAAAATTTTTTTTTTTTTTTTGGAGGTAGTGGGTCGAGTGAGGTATCAAATTGAAGCTTAGGTGAAGGAGCATCTGATGGACTGGGTGTGGGGTTGAATTAGGGTGATTCTGCGCATGCGCAGTGGCCGAAGGGTATAATTTTTTTCAATAATTTCAAAAAAATGTACAAAAAATTTAAAAAAAAAAATTTCTTTGGGGAAAGGATGATGGGAGTTGGTGTTAATTTTTGTGCTTTTTTGATAGAAGTTTCCACTTCCGGAAAGATGGGTTGGCCCTGAAAAGGGCCTTTGAAAGTGTTACCACACTTATGCGCGGTAGATTCTCTTTATCCCTCCCACATACTTCCTGCATATTGGGCACTTTATTTTTAGATGCTCCTCCCCTGCGTCAACGCAGCGGCACATGGCTCCTTCACACGACAGTTTCACCCAACAATCTTTACATAGGCACAGATGTCCACACGGTAATACAGCGTACAAGCTCTCCTCATCTGTACAGATACTACATCGTGTTTTTTTTTCTTCTATATGTCGTTCTTTGTTCTGTCTGGAAATCTCCGCCTCCATTCCATTCATTGTCACCTCCATTCCAGTCATGTTTTCCCGCATGGTGTTAATCACTTCGTTGAGGCGGGATACCTCGGCTTCGTGTTGGCATCGTTGTGGTGGAGTTTCTGCAGCCGAAGTGGTTATACTGGGAGTTTCGGTAGGCAACGTTGTTGTTGTTGTAATTGGCGGTGTATTCTTATTTAACCATGGAAGCTCGCCGTCTTGTTCCCCATCAGTTATATCATTGTCCTCGTTTTCTTCTTCTTCAATGGCCTCCATCCTGTTGATTTCTTCGTCCTGTTGTTGACTTAGTCTTTGCAACCGTCTATCCTCTTCTGCTCTTATATTTCGCCGGAGTTCTTCCGCAAGCTCTTCTGTACTGCGTATTAACGTGGTTTCGTCTTCAAGAACCCTCTGAAAACTTGTGATTATCGTTATTCCTCCATCCTCTTCACTGCTAACCATCTCTCTGGGTTCTGTAGCAGCATCATGTCTTGGATCTCTCGCGGGATGGTGGGTGAACAGGGGTCGTCTTCTTGAACTCATAATTGTATTTGTGAATAAATGTCAATATACCACACGTTATTTATAGTCTACACGGCTTGTGGGTGGTGGGTGGTGGGTACAAGATGGCGGCGTGTGGTGGGTGGTGGGTACAAGATGGCGGCCTGTGGATGGTGGGTGGTGGGTACAAGATGGCGGCATGTGGGTGTGAGTGAGTGCAAGATTATGGTATCTGCTAAAAAAATGTTGTGTTTTATTTTTTCCCAAAGTTTTATTTTTTTCAAAGTTTTATTTCGATAAATTCGTTGGAATTTTCACGGTAATATTATAAGATTGTAAGCTCTAGTCTGGATGTATTTTTAACCAGGAAAATCAATTTATTTGCAGTGTAGCGGATTTTTCCTACTATCGGACTTTAACATTAGGCCAGTAAAATTCGCTAAAAATCATAAAATAACAATATAGTCGAGCGCTAGGGAGCTAAAATTTTAAATACTATACCATAACTTGTCTGAGTTCAATTGGAAATAAAATGTATACGGGCATTGACATTTTATTGTAGAATTACAGCCATTTATAATTGTAAAAGAAACACACACACACAGATTTTCGCAGCGTCAGTGTAGCAGACGACAGAGTGTTGTCGCTACGGGCCGCATATAAATAGCGCGCAGTTTTTTTTCAGGCATTCACAATTAGCCTGAGTGCTCAGTGATGCAAGCACCCTGGTTGAAATCATGGATATTGATAAATCAGACTTCACCCCAAATGATGATGTACCACTGCTCGGCGACGTCATTAATTTGGTACATGACCAACCCTGGTTGGATGCTATAATCAAAGATTTATTTCCTTCACCTCAACCCTGCAACTATCCTTTACCAACTCCAGTCCATTGTGAAGATCCCCCAGACACATCGCCGCTGAGTAACTTCTTTGCCCTAGCACCCACACCGGATGTTACTCCAGACGAATACCAATGTTTTGACAACATAGACTCCATGTTACAAAATATGTTGACACCACAAGTTAAAGAAAAAGCCGATGGAGAAATGGCACAACAAAGCAGAAGCCAGACAACAGACACCTCAGATACTTCAGACCAAGATGAGCAGGCGGACAACAGGGGAGACTTAAACACCATAGTATCCCAAAGGAAAGATTCCAGAACAAAGAGGACAGACTACAGAAAGAATAGGAAAGATGTGAGGACCGCTAGACATCGGCAAGATGTGAGAAAAATGCGGAAGGATGTGAGAACAAACAGAAGCAGGGACAGAAAAATAAGCCAAAATCAAGACGAGGTACATTATGTTTGGGCGATAGCAACAACAACACTGGGGTCCAACACGGAACGTCAAAGCGCCTTATATTTATCCTGCGTGGAATGTAGTAACCAATTTGCAAGCTATGCGATCTTCCCGTGTGGCCATCAGGCTTTATGTGAAACTTGTATTCATAGATTCGCGCAGATTCCAACGTGCGCAGAGATCAATAAACCCCGAATGTGTCAATTACTGCCCTTGACATGCCCCGTCTGTGGTGATAGAAGACAGCGACAACAAGCCCTGTCAACAATGTAATTTATTACATATCCTAACGGTTATTTTAATAACCACCATCTTTTCCGAAAGGGAACTTCTAACAACGCACAAAAAAAAATAACACTAGAATACATATATCCCCTGTCCTCGTTCAAATAAATTGTCAGTCTCCCTTATCATTCGGGCATAACTTCTCTATCAAAATAAATTTCACCCCGTTATTATTCAAAAATAAATTTTAATCCGTTATCGTTCGGTTTGTTTAATATTAATTAATGGGACAGAGAAAAAATTTGTGTATATAATAGAGAGATTAGTCCTCACAAGGACTCTTTGATATCGGGCGGGGGTTGTTGTTTTTTGGTGTTGCAGTTTAAAAAATAAAAAAAATGGGATGGGGGCTGTATGCTTTGAAATTGATGTGCCAGTTAGAAGCCTTCTCTTTCGAAGGATTGTTCGCCCTTAAAAGGGCGTTTGGTTCAATTTGATATGGTGTTTACTTCACCAGGGAAGTTTGCCTGTCTACTTCCCCGTAGTCAGGTCACTCACCGAGAAGTATCGGCAAGGACTGATGCTGCCATCTTCATTGACGTCGGGTGTGATGGGATGCCCATTTATGAAGATGGCAGCAGCCATCGTGGGGGGTGGTTGTTCCCAAATAATCAATGGTTGGTCACTGTCGTCTTCCAGGGAGGAGGGCAGATCTTGAAGCGGGAAGGGTGGTGGTACTCCCTCCTCCTCCCGGGGCGCTGTTCTGGCCGGTGACGCTGGGTGGGGCGGTGTTGTTGCCCGTGGCTCAACCAACATGATTTCGTCTCCCCTCAGATTCTCGAAGTGATGTTCGGGCGCTGTTGTTGCCGGAGGAGGGATGGTATGCATGGCTTCCATGACT
>JAVTVY010042319.1:0-19389 GCA_036873755.1 Hanleya hanleyi
AGGAAGTGGAACAGGAGGAGGAATGGGGGTGAGTGAGTGAGTGAGTGAGGCGTGCTCAACGCCCGTCTTAACGCATCGACGCACTAACGATGGTGAGTAAATGAGTGGTCATATAAGGTCGTTTGTAAACCACTAGCCTCAGGCTGTATCCAAACATGAGTGGTATCCCATTGAAGCTCTTATCTGGTAGAGCCAGACTGGTGGTGACACACATGTGCATGCGCAATGAGGAGTAGTAGAGAAGGGGGAGTTTCGGAGATGATGATAGGCCCCAGGCACTTCAAGGTTATATGCATAGCAGTACTTGCAGCGAAAGAAGATGAATCCCGCGCAACGCCTTAATTCCTATCTTAACGCACGTCAATGCTTTATCTCAACGCCTTAACGCCCTAGCATAACATTTGACGCCACGGCGCTGACAGATGAAAGAAAGAAAGATCAACTCGTTGACAAATTTTCAAATAGATTTTCTCCCCAATGCTACATCATACCCAAGCTGGGGGAGCCGCTTTGGATATGTTTACAACACAGGTATGTTCTTGTCCAAACAGAAGCCACAATTTGGCGCTGCATCTGTCATATTCGTTCTTGCCTGTTAGATGCTGCTCTTGTCCGATCAAAAATTCGCCATTTCAGAAAGTTCAGTCTTCAACCATATTCGCTCTGATTCGTTTGTTCTAATCGTCGTAGGAGAGCCTGGATACTGTGAGGGCAACATGTCCTAGAACAGCTGTTTGCGCATTTTTATCGCATTTTTGCAGGGTCTTGGTGGGTGGTAGCCTAATAATCTCTTCCAAGTGACGCGTGTGTGGGGTCGCCTTTGATTTCAAACGGTAGCAGGGTATACTGGTCATAGATCGCCATGGCTGTTTTCCTGATGCAGGGACGCATTTGTTATAATTTATCCTGCCCGGCGTCCTCGATCGTTGCAGCGTGAGTATTAATAGCTGCTGTCACAATACAATCCCAGAAGGTAGGTTCTTCCTCACTTCCCTGGGATGTAAGCCCGACTATCTGAGCTCAAAATCTCTATATCAGTAGATAGAATCTCAACAATCTCTGTTTCGGTATCAGTCAATGGATTCTCAGAATCAGTTGGCATATTCTCAGTATCTGTTTCAGTGGGCTCCTCGGTGTCTTTAATCCCATGTATATTTTTCTGGTGTCTCATCATATCTTAATGTCTGATGAATGTGCGTTTGCACTCAGAGCATGTATAACCCACGTTGACGGTTGAACGTCGACTGGGCAGGTTTTTGGGATATGCTGCCCAACGTCCAGATTAACGCTTCAACGCCCTGGTGAAATAGCTCGGAAGCTCTGATTGTTCTAGATATTCCATGGAATTGACACTAATTCATCGAAATGCAGTGATGCCCATCAACGGTCGTCGTTACGCCTTAACGCCCTCATCTTAACGCCTTAACGCCAATCGTTACGCCTTAACAGCTGTCTCAACGCCTTAACGCCCTATCGTAATGCCTTAACGCCCTATCCTGATGCCTTAGCGCCCTATATTAACTAGCTCTAACGCCTTAGAGCATGTGTGGTACACCTGTACCCTATAGCCCGTAGGGCACATGTGACCTTTAAACCGGAAGTGACGTCACCGGATGTGACTCAGCTCCACGTGACTCCACCTATTCAGGGACAGATAACTCTGGGCGCGGCAGAATGTGACAGAAATTCACCTCTTCCTACTACTGTAGTAGGAAAAAATCAGTCCGAGTTTACGCTATTAAACTGTGGATGTGGCTTACCGGACCAGTGTTTTACTGAGTTCTGACTAAGTTATATGTTTAGGGAATGGACTGGCTACTTGGTGTTTGTGGTTAGATTATACAATTCCATACGCATGAATGTATTATCAAGCATTCTGGGTCACAATCTGCGAGATAAGTCGTTCACGTGGTTTTAAAATTGTTATTTGTGGTGCATTCGGCACCCACACTAGCAGATGGCCGCCATATTGGATTTCCAGTTAACTGATGCATGAGAGTGTTCCAGAGTAATTGTAAAACATTGGATTCATGGAATTATCTGGAAGAACCTCAGTCATAGATTTGCTAGCTTAATCCGAGCCGAAAACACACCATAATAATAAAGTATGTGTATTTAAATGGTAATATTGGCGGCCATCTTGAAAATGGCCGCCATCTTGGATTTTCTGATGGCTCAATTAATTTTCTTGAATAAATATCCAATGGGGATATTTATACCAAGTTTCATGCTTGTATCACCATTTGAAGTGTTATACTGGTTATCCGCCCCACCAGTAATGCGATAAATGTCTAAGCCTCAGGTTAGACGAAAGTTGAGAACCTGTGAGCTCTGTAACAGTAATGAAGTTGAAAAATTCCAGTGCTTGGTTGTGAACATACGTTTTTATTCAGTAAAATTCGAGGGAACCTGTTTAATTCATTGTAACGTTGCACCAGCTTTTTGACTGTGATGGGTTGGACTTTCCTCTGGAACATCTTATCCTAATCTGAGTCCACTCAAATAATATCAAGAATGTATGAATATAGGAATTGTGCGTCATATGGCAATAATTGAGCAGTGGTGTGCGGCTGTAATTACTACCGCAAATGAACACAACCTATTATTATGCATGAAATTTCATGAATGTTATATACATGTATTTCCTTTTCAATTGCTGTAAAATTGTCTATATATACTTTCTCGCAAGAAGGTAAATAAAGATATCGCTATATGCTTGTATTGATATTCTTTGATGTTTGAAATCACACCGAAGAGAAAGATCGATAAGAAATTGTGGTCGACATTACAAATTGTGGTCGACATTTTACAATTTGCGAGATTCTGCACCACCAAGTCAGAGACGTTGACGTTGTAATATAGGTTTGTTTGGAAGAAATGGCAGCAGTTGAAAAATATCGCCGTTACATGAGCACTTGTGCGGCATCCTCACAACTGACGAATCGGCGAATGTTGGGGATACTGTATGTATTGAGAATTCTGGAACCGTTGCCTCTCCAGTTGTCTCACGTCGACCCTGGCGAGTTCGGGGTTGGTTGGCCCCTGGCCAGGATGCATGTACGGTATCATCACAACTTGAGGTTCAGGTGGCTGAAGACAAACGAAAAGAATTTACATAGATGAACAATTCGAAAACAAGTCAGAAACTAATAATACAAACTCTGAGTTTCTCCACTTAAACGCAATTTAATGCACCAGCTTTCGTCCCTCTTGCCGGGGCCTTTATCAAGTGAACATAAAGCAGTTTGAAAGGTGGTGGTACGATAAGGCGGGATTTTGGCCTATACGTGGTGCGGTTGAAATCGAAAAAAATAAAATGTCCTAAAAATTCTTAGGTTTTAATGTAACGGCAAGAGAAAATATAAGTATACAATATGTGAACATGTTAGTGCGATTGCGTTATGATTATAGGTATCACGTGAAACTGAAATCCACAACTTGTGCTATTTCGTGAAAAAAGGGTCTAAATCGAGTCCTTCAGACACGCATTTATACGCGAAGGACCCCTTGGACCAGAATGCCATTTAACCTGGTGTTGTGTGGTAGCATTATATTCCCACTGCTGGAAGATGTATTTGGTCCAAGGGGTCCTTCATACTAAAAAGTGAAAAGTTATGATTCATAACGTTTGAAGTTTTCGTAAGCAGATTAAAGTGACAAAATAGCCTGTTACAGTTGTTCGTATGTCGTGGTGTAGTGGATACGTACGTTGGATCACAAGCGCCTCAAACTTGTTCTTTTACCGAGTTCGAATCCCAGGGGGTCAACATGTGTGACAAGTTATTTCGATCTTACTCATTTTTGTATAAAACAATTGCATTCAGTATATCTGAAATAAGATTTTAGACTATCAGTATGAACCAATTAAAAGTAAAATAAATATTATTTACCGAAGACACGATACCGTGTGGACATACGGGCCAGTCAAACGTTGAAATCGAACGATCAGTCGCTACCTGTTACAACGGCAATATATTCGTCTAAATTGTGTATTTATTCTCCAATATGTGCATGTAAAATCGACTGCAACGTGGTGAAATAATAACGTCTTGGTACCGAACATATGTGAAGCTATCATGGTTCACCGTAACATTCAGTCCGTTGATTGATAGTTGCCGACGATGACAAGTTGTACATTGCATTGTGATTGACAGATGGAGAGAAGAAATGTACGGCTGGCTGTGGGCAAAAACCCCGCCTTACAATACCATCTCCTTTATAATGTACAAATGTCGAATACAGTGATAACTTTGAAGTCCAATCGAATTTGTAGTTTTTACAGTCCCTGTGACTACACCATGTTTCTTTGGAATGTAACGTAGCAATGTAAGATAATTTGAGACAAAACGTCACTGGCGTCATGAAGTCTTACCCTATACACACGAAACAAAGTGATGGGAGACGCAGCAAAGACGTTCGCGCGGTCTTGGGTATCAAAAGATGACGTCAAGCAGGTTTCAATGTTCATATGTTACATTGGAAAGAAACATGATGCAGTCATAGAGACTGCAACAACAACAAATTTTATTGGACTTTAAAGTTATCAATATATCAGATACTTGTATATTATAAATTTCATTTTTTTTATGTTCACTTAATAAAGACCCGCCAAGAAAGCCGAAAGCTCACAGTCAGAAAGGAAGTGGTAACTATCACCCCGAAAAGGCGATGATTTAGAGCTATCGCCCTTTTTTATGAGCACCTACAAAAATGACGGTCATCACCTCTAAAGGGTGACGAGGTCAAATCATCACCCTAAAAGGCGATGACGGTCACCATTTAAAGGTGATGGCTACAATTCACCACCTTTTAAAGGCGATGGCCAGGTCTGATCACCATCTGGCTGTGCTTGTGCATTAGATTGCATTTACACGGAGAAGTTCAGAGTTTGCAGTATTATTCAAGATCCCGCATAAGAGTTTGAGCCAGTGTAAGTCCGTGAACGTTTTCCTGCTACAATTTTTTGATCACAGTCCATCAACAAACATCTTTATGCATGTAAGTAAGCCAGCCTGATTAATACAAGACCCAACTCTCGACATTTATATCCAATTATTGTTAGGATGACACTGGCGGTTTGGTGCCAAACTCTGAGGGCGAGGGTTCGAGTCTCGCACGAGACTGACCCATCCAGCACTAGTATTTGTACTTTACCAAGAAAGTGTCATCGTCAAAATAATTGGATATAAAAGAATGACATTGTTTTGATAACTTGCAGAAGAAATCTACATCAAACGGTTAAGAAATTCAACAAATTTCGTGAGTGCCGCCTACATCAAAGAAACGTGAATTTCGTATTTACACCGAGACGGTCAAACAAAACATTTAAAAACGATTATTGTGAGCGGGGCTGGAAGCTTGATATGATTGGTCAACTCTCTCAATTTGACCTCTGTCACATTTCAATTTAGAGGGCAACGAACAGAAACCAGATGGTCTTCCTTTTAGACTTAATAGCTCATCGCGTTTAGTAAATCGATGTTCACGTTTTTGACCATTCAATACGTCTTAAAAATTTTTAACACGTGAAATAGCTTTTGAGTGACTGTGATTTTGACACTACACATACAGATTTAACGTGCTAGGACTACAATTTTAGGCCTAATCGAAAATTCGACGCGAAAAGGTTAAAACAGGAAACGTCTTGATTCATGACAATCAATCAATTTCTCTGGCGGGTCATTCAAATATCTGACTTTTACGTGTTATATTGAAACCGGAAACGTCTTATCCAAACAAAATTCTACGCGTAAACATTTAAACTAATCATTTTTAGGCGTTATCATTATTCAGCCAATGGCATCAAGCGTTACATATGATTTGGCATGTAAGGCTTGATGCCATTGGCTGAATAATGATAACGCTTAAAAATGATTAGTTTAAATGTTTACGCTTAGAATTTTGGATAAGACTTTCCGGTTTCAATATTACATGTAAAAGTCAGATGTTTGAATGATCCGCCAGAGAAATTGATTGGTTGTCATCAATCAAGACGTTTCATTGCGGTCATTACACGTTCAATCTATGTGTCTAGAAAAATGGGCTACGTGTGAAAGGCAGACGAATTTTGTCGCAAACGGTCAATAATTGGCCATTATTGTCGTTATTCGCCCATTTTCTACGCATAACTTTTTCATATGTTGTCAAGTTTTAAAGTACACGTCACATGCTGTCAACCGCGTATGGAATAATGCAATTTGATTGGTCAATTGCATCTTTCGCGAGTGATTATTTTAACGTGCAAATACAAATTGACGCGTAACAATTAGACGAATTATGGCTGGAACGGCCCCCGATATACATCAACCCAGGGCAAGTCCAGACGGGAAGAATTTCAATTTCGGGCATAAATCATTGAGCTCTAGATAATGACGATTGAGAAAATCATCAATATGAATCAGACTGCACATCATTGCTACCAATGAAGTTTTATTGAATCATCGGCTACGGCAAATATCTCGGAGAAGAGTGTAGACTTTTGATTGGTTGTGGTAGGTCTAACGTGTGCCACTGTATTTCAGATGTGCCGCGGAAAAAATGAAATCTGTTGGACGAATATATCTCGTACACCCCCGGAGTCAAAGACTCACGTGCAGCCGTCCTTAACAACGACCAGGTGTTCGCCAGCAGCATGGCGCGAGGTAGAGGAATGTGAAATCAACGTTTCCATCATACGTAAAGGGTGTTGCATACAGAGCATACGAGAAAAAAAATCTGTGAACACACTTTCATTCAATGCTGAAAATAGACTTCAAATATGCTTTCTCCGATTTTAGTTGATTTTGGTTTGATTGGGGCAGATAAAAAATTATCTCATTAATTTAAATGCGTTGCTGATTAATCTGTAGGCTTGTTCGAATCGTTCTCTGAGAAGGTTTGTGTGACAGTTGCTTTTCACAGCAGTATGAAACTTGCAACTTTATCACGCGCTACATTCCTTCATGTAATCTTAGCCCCGCCCCCCTACAGTGATGTCGAATGGAACAAAACAAATCGCTAAATCTGCCAACATGGTAACAGAAAAGTTTACAAACTGGGAGTGGTCAACCAAAGAAGACTGTGAGATATGATAAGTTCGTTATACGTCACCCTTTCGCAGTAATGATTCGATTTGGTTTTTCTTGTCATATTTTTCCTCGGCTGCGCATCAGAAAAATATGGCTTGACAAACCAAATCTCATCCAGTATCACCCCACAAGGGCGACAAATAACCAATATTATCACCGTTAAAAAATTGGAGCTTGAAGTCGATAATTAAGAAACTGGAGCTTGAAGTCAATAATTTTTTGGCACTTCCTCATAGAAGCTTGTTCATAGTGTCTGCTGTACCAGATTAAATGTTAAACAATATATTCTAAATCATCACACTCACACAGAATGTTTACACAGTTACATTTGCCACATTTACCATACATTTAGTATATTTGCACATGTTGAAGAAGGTTGCTAAAATGTATTGTAAATGTACAGTTCATGAAGCATACATTAACGGCTTTAGCACAAATCTGCTAATATACCGAATGTAGGACAAATATAACAATTTTAGATGACATTACCAATTTTCATGAGGAGCTGTTTACATGTTATCCCACGTCCCAGTTTAATCCAATATGTCTAGTACATGTATATCTATATGGAACTATGTATGCGTCGAGACGTCTGAATGTTTAGCTTACCTGTGCACGACAGCAGACGCAGCAACTTAGGATTGAACCTGCCAGGGATGCTACCCCACCCAAGAGCATGACGATTGCTTTGACATAAAGCATACGGCAGAGGTTTTCATACAGCTCATAGCCCCTATATCTATAGACACAGGTAGGATTAGCGGACAGCGAAATGAAGGCGAAGATACTGTAGATGAGGGCCACAACAATACTGATAATACAGAAACCCATATAGACACCGAACTGCAACATAATAAAAGATAGATAAATCACAAATAAAGTGACAACCGATGTTGATACATGTACGTTTGCATGTAAGTTTGTGCTCGTAATTTCGATAAAATCGAGCAGACGACACAACAGCATGCAGTACAACAATGTCGCGAAATTTTACAAACAAATTCTACTGTTTCGTTAACTTACACGAATAACTTGAATAGATATTCAGCAGTTGGATTATGCGTGTTGAATGCGACATTGGCGCCAATAATTCGCAAACGATCCGCGTATCCTGTGTTCATTATATTTTCGTTCTGTGGAAGAAACCTGGAAAAAGATTTTTTTATTTGCCTTTTTCTGTCCTTCCACTAATCATATGTAAACTGGTGAAGGCATCAACTGTTTATTGAATAAACATCATATACGTGACTTATCGAATAGCTTGCCTTCAAACAATGAATACTTACCGCCGTCGATTTCCGATAGCCCACACAACATCCCAGAATCCCGGACATGAGGATCTGTAAAATTAAATCGTCTTTGAGAGGTGCAGCCAAGTCTTTCAAAATGATTAAATTCCTCTTATTTTCAGTATGAACTTTGAGGAATTCCGCGTTGGTCTTTACGACCCCCCATTAGTGCAAAATTAAATACAAATTGAGAACCAACAATCCGATGTAATGAATTGCTAATCCGTTATAACGAATTATGTAATCCGTTATAGCGACTCATGTAATCCGTAATAACGAATTATTTATATGTTATTACGAATTACGTAATCCGTTACGGCGAATGAGGTGAATCCGTTATACTGGATTAATAATCTGTTATAACAAATTACATACATTCGGTTTTAACGAATTATCAATCCTGTATAACGGATTAAACATAATCTGTTACAACGAATTAATAATCCGTTAAAACGAATTAATAATCCGTTATTATTGATTACTTAATTACTTATTATTACAGAATAATAATCCGTTATAGCGAATTACTAAACCGTATTTAACGAACTAGTAATCCGATATAACGGATCAATTATCCGTTATTTGCGGTTTACGTAATCCGTGACTAATTTAATGGTAACATCATTAGTTGTCCCGGGAGACCCTAGCCCGGACGAAACTTTATATACGACTTTTTATTATCATGTTATAACTGAGTAATAATTCGCCATACCGAATTACGTAAATCGTTATAACGGATTATATACTTTGTTATAACGAATTTTGCAAATCGTTATAACGGATTATGAGATTCGCTATAATGGATTATTAATCCTTCGTGATCCGTTATAAAGAATTAGTAATCTGTAATGACGGACTACGTATAGTCTGTTATAACGGATTAAGTAATCCATAATAAGATTAATAATTCGTTATAATGCATGACTTAATTCGTTATAATGGATTAGTACTTCGATATATACTAATTACTAATAACATCACAAGGTATCCCGGGAGCCCCTGGCCCAGAACGAAACTTTTTATACTACTAAATATTAATCCGCTATAATCGATTAATAATTCCTTATGACGGATTTAGCAACCCGTAATAAAAATATTAATTCGTTACAATGGATGCCGTTATTCATTATATCGGATTAGAAGTTTTCTATAACGGATTATGGTAATTCGATATAACGTGTTAGGTAATTCGTAATAACTTTTCAAGATATTTAGTTTTACTCGGAGGTAAATGAGTGCGAGCTTTTTCCTTCGAATAAAACAAATATTTGTTGGTTTTGTAGTAACTACAGCCTCACAATAATCAACTGCAATCTTTGATATCTTACTCATTCGCAAGACGTTTTACAACTTGAACATGTAGGCCGCGCATACAATACGAAACTGAGGAAAAGCGGATGAACGTATCCAAACATTCAGTTTATTTCCTGTCCTGTGCAAACACATGTTACATATAGGGCAAACTTTTCGACCCCGGCAGTATTTGGTATGCTACAGGAAACCTTCTGTTTACGAATGGGGTGAGTACGTTTACCCTTTCCCTCCACAATAAAACAGGGACATTTTCCCTGCAATATATTCTGTATAAACCGAAGGCCAAAACCAGTCTAGTCGTAAAATGATTCTCAAGACTGTACTGAATATATTATATACTTTAATGGTCCCAAACCCTGATGACGTATTATATATCTCTCAGTCACGTGATGAATTGTGTATTCATTCATCTGTATGACACGTGAACACTTATCCAGAAATCTAACATCTCTTATGTAATACGAACCCCATTAAATGGTGAAGTCCAAAATGTAACCCGATACACCAAATTAAAGCCTGCTCTTCCGACTAGGCCAGCTCAAGGACCTCGCGCTGGCAATTAAGTTGATGTCATGTTACATGAGCGAGGAGACAGGCTAATTGACTTGTTTTACGATCTCCACCTGCCGTTTAATTGTCACGGATGTTGGGGCCTACATTGCATCAAGGGATAGAAGCGGTATTTTATTGTCATGGATGTAGGAGGCCCACGTCATCAGGTTTCAGGACCATTCACATTCTTATGGCATTTGTCCACAAACAGTCATTCCCTGTAACCATGACGAGCACGAGGTAAATTCACAAAGGAGATAGTCACATGTAGATGCATTTCGTAAAGCTACCTTGTAAATCCAGACAGCCCTTTATCATGTTTATGTATGCTTTTAGCGGTTTACTGTGACTCATGCAGCTGTCACATGCAACACTTGTAAAACTAGATAAATCAATTGCTGTTGCTCGTGCAATCCATTGAACACTGCTTTTTTTGGTGGCAGGTAAAAAAAATGTACTATTTGTTATGTACTATTCTATAACACTTGTGTCAATAACATCGAGCTAACCGTGCAATTATTACACGATTTACCACGGTTATGTGAAATGTACATGTTTTAAGTGTAGGTGTTCATCAAGAGATTCCATTTCACAATTCGGATGAGGAAAGGGACGTCTGCTTTCATACAAGTAACAATCGAATAAAACAAACAAATAAGTTACAAGATGAAATTTCCTTCTCAAGTTTACATGTAGCTGTTGTTTCGTGATTAGCAAAGCGACACAAATAGGCATATATCCACGTAATTTCCCAACAGCTGACAAAATCACTCCTCATTTGAGAGACCACATTAACTCGACCACTGACATTGGCACGATGCCAACCGAGACGGGAGCATCGTTCCAACATCAGTGGAAGAGTGTTTTCAAAAAAGGAGAGAAAGGTTGTCAAAGTTTAAAATATGTTTTCAACCTTTCATTGTAATCTTTGTTGATAATCAATTTGAGTAGCGCAGTAGAATAGTAATAATGTTTTCATAGGCATGCTAAATGGTTATTTTATGCACGGTTAGTGTGGGAAAGTTTATAAATTTTAGGGCGCGGGCTTCGCCTTGCCATAAAATATCAACTTTCCCACACTAACCGTGCGTAAAATAACCATTTAGCACGCGTATGAAAACTTATTTATTGAATTTACCGCTGGGACATCTTTCATACCTCGCTAAATCTGCGTGGGTTTGATTTGTACGAAGGACTTCCCAGCGGTAAATTAGTACACAACAAATACCTCTATGTCGATGGTAAACCCTTAACAAAAAATAACTTGTTCACAAATTGGCTGGCTTATTTAAAGGATTAATGTCGGTTTATATAGTAAGATTATGGATTTCCAGTAATGTTTCATCTCAGTCTTTTGTCCGCAGTTCATTCAATTTGGCCTTTTGTTAACATTCTGTACAAGTTATGATGTTTAGTGATCAGTGGATGAGTGATAATGGTGGCAAAGTGTACGATAAGGAAGTACTTACGGGCAAAGCGTAAGTTCCTTGACCGTATATGAACTCCGGATATAACAGGAAGCCTGTCATGATTCCACCTACAATGGTTGAAAAATCATCTTTTAGTAGAACGAATCTTTAAATGACAAATAATCTAATATCATGAATATACCATAGTTTGATATTCTGAGAGTTTTTGTACCCACGACATGTTATCATGTTATTTCTCTGCCAAGCTTTCATTGTGGCTGTGTTCGTGTGGTCACTTTGAATGACGCCACCATATGGACCCACTCGACACGATCCCGGATAATGTAGGGCATTAGAACCTCGTCCGGCGCTGCTAGGAATCCATATTGTCATCCATGTTGAAAGCACAGAATCACGCGGAAACTTCGAACAGCGCATGTCAGCTGTATAACTTCCGTTACCATGGACACTGATGGGGATCAGCTCGAGAAGAAAAAACCAGGAGAAACACCTCAAATTAGAAGAGATCCTTCGCGGGTAGAATCAAGGGAATATTCATTTCATTTGGATATATATTTTATCTCCTGATAAGAGAGAAATACAACGAGGACTATGTGAGTGGAAACACATCCCATAGCATGTGAGGTGCCTCACGTGCGGCGGATCATGTAAAATCCTTACACCATTAATGCGCGAGGTATTATGACTTCGACGGGATAGGCCGAGCAGTCGCGAATGCATACGGACCCTAACACCGGCTTTTGCAGAATGAAGTTTAACAGAGACAGAAATGCATCACGGGATATCTTCGGGGTTTTAAAACATTTGATTGGCCAATTCAAATTTTCAAATAGAAATCCGGCATATTCATTTGCCTGTGAAGATAGCTGCAAGAAAATCCAGCCAATCAAATACTTCTTGTAAAGGTTCATTAAATAGACGAATCAAAGATAAGGAATTATATAGTAGACGATAATTTAGTATATAGTTCAGCAAAGAATGAAATACATTGATATGACTTTGGGATCAAGCAAAACTTGACAAAGAGTACATTTTGTTGATATAGATCAGTATGGATGACATTTTGTTGCTAATAGTCAGTGAACATTTATCTGGTGCTTTACAATCAATGCAATATATAAATCGAAATCTGATTGCTGCTGTGTTTGTTCCATTGACAAGAGTCTCACAGCTTCTGTTTTAAGAGACGTTTCAACTGAAACGATGAGATTGAATTTAGTAGGATTTACATTAGAAAAAGACATATCAAGCAGTGCATCCTGTAGACCAATATTACATCTCTGCATCGCCGAGGAGAATATACTATCATGTGATTAAATAACGTAGCCCATTGTTCCGAAATGTCTTTTTCAATGAAGAATGCTTACATTGTAATTGGGAAATACATTGGAGTGACATGCAAGAGGTATGTGCATATGCACGTATCAGTACAGGATCTCAGTAGCATTTTTTATTTTATTTTTTTTTAAAATATTTTTATTCATTTTTGTTGCCACATATGTACAAAAAACAATCATATTTACATTTACATTCACATAAGATTACTTATATAAACGCATACTTCTTTCTATACATATGCACAGACATTCAATGAATACATAGACGCACACAAATCCCTCTGACCTAGAAAAGGCAAATTGGCTAATTCAAATATATTCCACTACTGCTGCATATTATTAAAAAAGTGAGGAAACAATATCCATTTTTCATTGAATTTTTCTATTCTGCTCTCCAAAGTAGCAGCATAATTTTCCGTCTCGTAATGATTGTTAAGAAAACGCAATAGTGCTATGACATTTAGATGAGATTTTCTCAATTTTGTTGTCTATATATACAGTACAGTTCTCGTGACAACACAAGTATACCGCGGCAACACTGCGGCAGCAGAGCCCGGCAAGGCTTCTAAGTTACCGCGGGACTGCCCAAGATTACATTATCAGCTGTGAAAAAACTGCCGACAGCATACCACCCAAAGACCGGTCATCGAGTTTTTAACAATGGCTGGCGCTCCATGTGGTCACTGGCTAGTCTCGACAGCATTGACTGGTGATTTACGGGTTTACAAAGGCTAGCGCTCCACGTGGCCGTGCGTGAATACAGGCCAGCTTTGTGGATAAAAAACGTCCAGAAGTAAATCAAGATACATTACGGTACTCATTTAAATAAAATAAATGGTAAGTGTTCACAATCACGTGTGCATGTTTATCATTTTCCTAATGTTTGGACGGCCCGGTAATGGAGTGCCGGTAATTACCGCTTTGCGAAATCTGTCGCCGTGCAAAGCCAAATGCTGGTTTGTTGGCGAAAAATAACCGAAGAGAAAAGAATTAGGAACGGTTAATCAACTAATTATAAGAGACAATCGAATGATAACAATTGAACAATCTTTATTGTCGTTTTACTCAGGGCTTGACTTTCCGGTTGGTTATTATTTCCGGGGTCGCGCTTGTGGAAACAAGCCGTAAAAATATCCCTACTGTCCGTATATTAAAATTTATTATATGCATGGCTGTAGCTTACAAATATTTATCTTTGAATATCAGTTAATAATTTGTATCAATCTGTATCATGCCAGCGGAATTCTAATATGATCGTTGGTACAACAAATAAAATAAAAACGCACCTGTTCATTAAAGATATTTACCACTTTTATTTATGGAGTATCGTTATCCTTCGTTTAGCGGCAGTCATCAGATTCCCCGCCGCAATAAATGTTGAATATACCAGACAGTGCATGTTGCGAAAATCAGTCTATCATACCCACTTGGTCTTTTTCGCTGTTTGTGTAAAGAAATGAGGAGTGGCCTCGCGCTAAATTTGCATATGAATAGTGTCGGTAGCAAGTTTGGGAATTGTCACTGGGCTCAAACGGAGAATCACAAGAAAAGTTAATATAACTGTATATGGGCGAAAGTGTTCCTCGTGATCGTCGAACGTCGATCGGGATTTCGATGTAATACTTTGTTAAAAGCATCAGTATATTCATTACTTTTTGCCCCCTTCCCCAGCCTAATACTATTTTCTCTGTAGTCATTCTGCCTCTTAACTTTGCTACTTCTTTACACCATACTTCCATCTCCGTCCACAGCTTGGCGACCATTTAACATTCTATAAACAAGTGTTCTATTGTTTCTCTGGTTTTCACACAGAAATCACAAAGTAATATTATTTATAATGTGATACTCCAAAGCTTCGCATTCGGTCAAAGATTCCTAAACCGGGTGTGATCGTTATCTGCTCTTTACTTTCGCCTTCACTGAAAGTTTCTCAAATTTGGCGACACATATCGCATGTTGGTAGCAAAACACGAGCGTAGCGTCCATGATATTATATACGGCGTTACGTTTCACAACTTGTGTTTAATTCCGGTCAACCAGGGGATAGGGGCGATATGAACCCATGTACTTCAAGATCTTCATGGCGTTCATTTGAGCAGACGAAATCAAAGCGTGACTGAGATACACCATTCTCTAGATAACGAATTTACAGCGAAAATTCCAGGTGTAAAAATACTGATCAGTTTGATATTTTTGGAATAACATTGTAGGCGTCAATTCAAATATTGACAGCTTCTCTCTTGCAGGAAACTAGCATATGATTGTATAGTCCTACGAAGTAGGCTACAGATCGCAAATTGTCCGGTAATGAGTCAGTCAGTGAGTCAGTCAGTCAGTCCATCCGAATCCTTTCGTCGGCAAAATAAGGACAACCGTTGACATTAGAACCTTGATTTTTGGCATGAACGTGCATTAGGGCATTGTTACCAGCAAGTTCTGAGCTGACCGAATTCTGATGAAAATTTGATTTATAGTTATTTTTTTTTATTATATATTGATGGCTCAGGATATGCCATCCGTAAGTGTTTTTATGAAATAGGAAATTCTAATTTTCCATCATTTGTTGGTGCATTTATCTACACTGCTAATCCCAACTTGCCATTCTCAATACACATCCTATTTCACATCCAAACATTTCATCACAGACCACATCAGGCTTCAAATTCAGGTCAAATTGCTCACTGGTGGTGAAATATCCTACATCAACCTATTAAGTCAGCCTGGTGCAATAACCCAGCAGAAGAAAGAAAGATGTGGTATCATCCTTCAGATTAGCCTGTGTGAGCAGCAATGATAACAGTTTACTGCCATCCTGCAAGCCACTCAAGGAATTTATCAGCTTGTGTTGGGACATTTTGTTGGTATCAAGTAAGCTGTTTAGTAGTTTACTCATTCAAATCTCCATGCCATATTTTCTGTTATTCAACAGACAAATTTCTTTACTGGTTTTAATTGTTTAAGTTTTACTGGGTTTCAACTGCTACGGATAGTAACACATTAATGATACTGTAGAAATGGGTCTCAAAATTAACAGCTGGTGAACTATTTGGTAGTGTGAATTTAATTATTCCATGTTGAGTGCAATTTGTTCACATGAATGGTGGAATGTCTGGACTCTCAAATGAAAGTGTGTTATACATGTACATAGCTCAAGCATGTCAGGTTTGAGGAACAAGCATGGTTGCAATTAAGATATAATCAAAGAAATTTCGTGACAATTATTGAATCTAAGTAGGCCCCTTACATAACAAAATAAGCTTGATAAAAAGGCGTTCCTGGTGCGAATTGTTTTCTTTTGAGAGAGAATGGTATTTTCTGAGTTACATGCACCTGTACAAAGACAGGTTGTTCAAGGAGGCTTTGTTTTTGCTGTTGCGTGCATCAAGTGTATGGAAACATGATATATGCACCCAGAGCCCTGATCTACAGCTGTATAAAACTCAACATCTGGCATTGACGGCATGTTTAAAGGGTCTTAATTTATTTTCTTTGGGTAGAATTTAACTAGATAAAGTAACTTTGAACATGATGTGAAAATATAAGCACATACTTTGAGGTTTTTTTTGTACCTCTTGAATATTGACTATATATCACACTGGGATATAATTTAAACAAAAAATTACACGTGTAAACAAAATATGTCTAAATTTTTCTTGTCATTTCAAATCTTGATCCATTTTGATTCCTTTATTAGGGATACAGAATCACTGCCACGGAGTGTGTTGGTGTGTCACAGCAATGTAATTCCGATTCACACAACGAAGCTGAGGTGGTTTAATATTTATCAATGAAGAAAATCACCGATCAACCGTCATAGAATATAATGTGAAAAAAGAAAACCGGATTAGTACATTCTTCAGATTGCCGATACCCAAAATGTGTTGTCTCATATATCTAGATAACAACGTGATGCAGAGACGCTATTTATTCGTCTTTGTACCGGTTATGCTCAGGAGAATGGCATAGAATCATTATTATCTTGTGCAGAGAAGGTGTTGGTCTTGAGTTGAATTACCGTAAACTACATAAATGCTACCTTTCTACTATAGTGCTATATATAAAAATTTGTTGTATTGTTGGGAAAATAATGTGATTCAAAAAGTTGTTTTGATCCTGGACAAGGGCACTGAAAACCATTAAAGAGATGTAAATGTATTTTCACACGTGAAGCTTGATATCTGCTGAACTTTTTATTATTCAATCTGCTTCCTTTAGTTAAAAAATTGTAAAATTAAATCGGCGATCGTTATTTATTTTTGGACTGAAGGCGCATTAGGAGACTGTTACCAGCCAGTTCTGAGCTGACCTACTTTTGATGAAAATTTCTGGTGATTTTTGATGAAAATCACTGGCGATTCTGACTTTGGCAGTGCTCATCTTAACATAGGCAGGATTTCAACTGGGGGTGGGGATTTCCAAGAGTTCAGTTCGCGTTCGAGTCCTAATGCCTACTCTACTACGTAGGTCCTGTGACGTTGGCCACACTGCTCATGTAACAGCATTAGCACCAAATTCAAAAAGACATAGTGTACATCAACATGCAAGAGAGAAGCGGTCAACAGTTTTTAACGATGCCGGCAAGACATCATGATTTTCCAAAATATCAATAGCTGATTAATATTCTTAATCCATATGATATTCGTTGTAAAATCGTCATTTAGAGAATGATGTACCTCAGTCACGCTTTGATTGTGGGTGTTCTTATGAGCACCATGAGGATCTAGAAGTACATAGGTTCATACGGCCCTTAGCCCCGGGTTAAGCGGAAGTAGACACAAGTCACGAAACATAACACCAATGATCTTGCACGCTACGCTCGTATTTTGCTTTCAGCATGCGACATATATCGCCAAATTTGAGAAACTTAGGGTGGAGACGCTTGGTGGTATAGCCCTGCTTTATAAGTTATTGCAGCAATGTTTTGTGACGTTGATTAAAATCGTCACATTTAACACAGGATCTAGCAAATGCTACTAGGCGAGGTATAATCTGATAATGTTATATATATATCATTAAACTGAGAAAGAAATACTTTCCATCAATTAGGGCCTGGCTAATATTTTAGCAAAATATCCGCGTGGACTATAGTTCAAAATGTGAAATGAATATTTTTTCCCCAAGTGGCATGAAACGGATAATCAATAGTTGTACTATGTTGTACTTTTGAGAATTTGTTAACTGCGCCTTCCTTTTTTGTCGGATAGGCAATGGTGTAGATAATCCACAGACCAGCGATGCTGATCTCTGCTAATCAATTAATTTTATTTATTTCCTATATTCTTGGTTGAATGAATATAGCATACGAGATTGAGATCTAACTTAATAATACACTCAAATGTATTTGCCGGGGAATGGGTATATTTTATCACCCAGGTAATTGGCATTTCTAACGGCAGATCATCCTGATAAAGAAACCATTGTGAAAGCGCTAAAAAAAAAAAAAAAAAAAAAAAAGACTTCAGTTGTGGATGTAACCCGACAAGACGCACACGATAAATGAATACAATGTTTAAACTTAATACATGCAATTAAAAGCGTCTGGCCCGTCACTCATAATTCAGCCGTCGTCCAATAAAGAATATCCGCGTCCATAATCCAAAGACCCATTCCATATTCCATATAACAGTATTAGCACCAAATTCAAAATTACGGTCATAGTATACATAAACATAGGCTAGGTTCCTTCAAGAGAGAAGTGGTCAACCGTTTTCAATGATGCCGGCAAGATATCATGATATTCCAAAAATATCAAATCCGTATCACTGATCAATATACTTAGCCCATAATAATCATTGTAAAGTCATCATCTAGAGAATGATGTATCTCAGTCACGCTTTGCTCGTGACTGTTCATATGAGCACATGAGGATCTTGAAGTACATGGGTTCATACGGCCCTTAACTCCGGGTTAATCGGAATTAGACACAAGTTACAAAGGTAACGCCATAGATATTGCACGCTACGCTCGTATTCTAATATGACCAACGAATACCTAGACGCCAATTGTCATCCTATTTCTCATGACCGCCATTGTAAATTTGCTCGAAGTGATCTGCGCATATGCTTGAAATGAGAACCACCAGAACAAACTTACACATCAGAAACTCTCAACTCAATTTTTTTTTATTGTTTCCAAGCTATAGCCGCTTTAATAAGATATTAGCGGACAGTGACATATGTATAGGGAATTAATAAGGAAATTAACGGACAATGACACATGTATAGGGAGCCAATCAGGATATTGGCTGACAGTGACACATGTACAGGGAGATAGGATATTAGCGGACAGTGACACACGTACAGGGCGTTAGGATATTAGCGGACAGTGGCACATGTACAGGGAGTTAGGATATTAGCGGACAGAGACACATGTACAGGGAGTTAGGATATTAGCGAACAGT
>JAVTVY010042320.1:0-19590 GCA_036873755.1 Hanleya hanleyi
GGACTAATATTTTTAATCGATGATAACTGGACAATTTTCAACCTGAAGTTGCAAAAATTATCGTAAATGTAAGCTTATGGTCATTTATTGGAATAGTAAGAAGATTTGATCCATACTTGCACCAGTTATTAATAAATTAAAAACAACGCGTAGGGGAGAGGCCAGGAGGACGAACCCGAGGTATGTCAATGCACCAATATGTTGTCAATATGTTGATGTCTCTACCATCAAGGAAAGATTGTTTTGTTTAAGAATTAACTTGGATTAGTGCAAAACAGAAACTATCTGGTTGAGCTTTTTATCATGGTTTTGAAGAGCAGAATCAGCGCGGGCGTATAGTAATATATTGCATCTTAAGTCGTGAGTAGTAGTGAAAGAGCAATACGTCTATGATTGACCTTTTAGCTCGGAGTGCATTGTGGAGAGTTGTGGAGGTAAAGATTAATTTCATTGATGTGACCTATGTGCCCCCGTGCCACTTCCGGTCATGACATCAGTTACGATTGACTTTTGCTGGAGGTCAACCATACCCAGTCACTTCAGTGCTAATTGACCTATGCTTATCTTTACAAGTCCGGGCAAGTCGGAGCCTGTCTGAGCATTTACGTGACATCAGTTCGGGGGCAAACAAGGTTCAACATGTTTTAGTGAAGGGCGATAAGTCATCAAAATGTGTGTTGAGCAGAATCTGATCTCACCAGGATAATGACAAGTGGAGAAACCTCATGGGGTGCGAACACCAGGAAAGATGATTTGTCCATGAACCCATGGAAATATTTCATGTGGAGCAAAGTATAGGGTTTGGGTATTTGTTCGATTTTGATTTGGCTGACAATGTAGCGGTGCGGAGGATGGGAGGGGTCTTGGGGCTGTTGGTTGATGTTCACTTGGCAGGAAGGACTGTGGTGGGCGTTTTGGGGTATACTAGAGCCATCCATGGTCCAAATTGGCTGTGCATGGTATCATATTGAAGTGCTCATGGTGTAGAGTCAGACTGGCATGCTCTTTTATTGTCCTCCGCCACGAAGTGGTGGGAGGACTTGGAAATACTAGCCGTCCTTCCGTCCGTCCGTCTCACATCTTGTGAACGCGATATCTTGAGAACAATTCGACCAATCGACTTCAGACTTGAGAAGGTGCTTCACATCAGTTAGACGGACATTGGTATTGATTTTCACTGAGGTACGTAATCCAAGATGGCCGCCATCGACCATATTGGATTCTGTCCGTCCCACATCTTGTGAACGCGATACCTCGAGAACAATTCTACCAATCGACTTCAAACTTGGGAAGGTTCTTCACATCAGTCAGACGGCCATTGGTATTGATTTTCACTGAGGTACGTAATCCAAGATGGCTGCCACTGACATTGGATTCTGTCCGTCCCACATCTTGTGAATGCGATATCTCGAGAACAATTCAACCAATCGACTTCAAACTTGAGAAGGTGCTTCACATCAGTTAGACGGCCATTGGTATTGATTTTCACCGAGGTGCGTAATCCAAGATGGCTGCCATTGACCATATTGGATTCCATCCGTCCCAGATCTTGTGAATGCGATATCTCGGGAACAATTCAACCAATCAACTTCAAACTTGGGAAGGTTCTTCACGTCAGTCAGATGGCCATTGGTATTGATTTTCACTGAGGTACGTAATCCAAGATGGCTGCCATTGACCATATTGGATTCTGTCCGTCACACATCTTGTGAACGCGATATCTCGAGAACAAATCAACCAATTCACTTCAACTTGAGAAGGTTTTTCACATCAGTTAGACAGCCATTGGTATTGATTTTCACCGAGGTACGTAATCCAAAATGGCTGCCATTGACCATATTGGATTCCGTCCATCCCACATCTTGTGAACGCGATATCTCGAGAACAGTTCGACCCTTTGACTTCAAACTTGAGAAGGTGCTTCACATCAGTTAGACAGCCATTGGTATTGATTTCCACTGAGGTAGTATGTAATTCAAGATGGTTGCCATTGACCATCTTGGATTTCGTCCATCTTGCGTCTTGTGAACATGATATTTTAAAAACGACTCAACCAATCGACTTCAAACTTGAGAAGGTGCTTCACATCAGTTAGATGGCCATTGGTATTGATTTTCACTGAGGTACGTAATCCAAGATGGCTGCCATTGACCTATCTTGGATTCCGTCCATCCCGCATCTTGTGAATGCGGTATCGTGAGAACAATTTGTCCGATTGACTTCAAACTTGAGAAGGTGCTTCACATCAGTTAGTATAGTAGAGGTAGTATGTAATCCAAGATGGCTGCCATTGACCATCTTGGATTTCACTCGCCCATATTGTACCCATCTGTGTTGTGAACGCGATATCTTGATCTATTCCACCCATCGATTTATAAACCTCACCATCCACAAATCCATATACAACTACAGACTTACATTCCAGTGTTACACTACCCATTACTGCTTCCCAAACCTCCTCAAATTATCTTAACAATTCCAGATAAACGTCTCTTCCCACATACACATATCCACTTCCAAGTTATATTTAAGGAGATATTGGAAGCGTATATACTGTATGCTCTCAAACAGGCTACTTGGCGGAGGACCTGCTAGCTATTCAGCTTGTTGCAAGTAAAATCATGGTGTATAGTAGAGAAAGATGGCATTTTGGGGTATGCAGGGTAGAATTTGTTTGATAAATGGGCTAACCTTGCTCCAAATGAGTCGTGCATGGTATCGTCTTGAAGCTCTCATTGGGGGAAATTCGGGTCGCATGACTACCGAATGGATGCAAAATTAGGATTTCAGAAAAAATCTTGAAAAATGGACTTCACCCCTTTTCTTGTACTGATTGGGTGTTGGGCATACTGTGGGCGATAGGGTGTAGTGGGCAGGGCATGGTGGTAGAGTGGACAAAATGGTGGCAGTGGTGGTGATTGGTGGCAGCGGTGGTGGTTGGTGACAGCGGTGGTGGCATTGATCAACTCCCGTCTTGACGCTCAAATGCTGGGGTGTAAGATCAGACATACACGCTTGTATATGTATTCCCTTAGGTCTTAACACCATGACGCAGAGAGATGAGAGAAAGAAATATCAACATGTTCGCACTCTTTTGAAATAGTTTATTCTCCCGTCCATCTCGTCATACCCAAGCTGGGGGAACTGCATTGGAGAATGTTTACAAATCATGTATCCGTGCTCTTGTCTATGTACCAGACATTACTGTCTGCTGCTCTTCTCCAATCAGAAGCTGCCATTTGGTGTTGCATCTGTCTTCGGTCATGCTCACTTGTCCGTTAGATGTATTCTGAGCTGCTCATGTCAAATGAGAAGCTACCATTTGTGATTTGTCAATCTAGGACATGGTTGCTTTTGTCCCTCATCCGTTTTTCCTGTTTGTGCATTTTGACTGCCTTTTTCAGAGCCTCTGCAGGTGGCAACCTCATATCCTCTTCCATTTGATGATTGGTCTTCATGATTGACCTGTGTGTGGTGTCCCCTTTCATTCAAGTGGCAGACATGACTGTTCTGCTGTGGGGTGCATTTGTATGTATGCTTGTTGTAAATTATTTAGATGTACGCCCGGTAAGACATCACTAGGACCCACGACATGTACTGATGGATACCGTAACATGAACTATATACGCTTTAATTCTACATGCTGATCATTAAAGTCACCTCTGTACCAAATTTTGCGGTGCGTGAAATAATAAATACATCGTGCTTGATATTTCAATTTTTATTCTGTGAAATAAACACTATATTAAACATACCCAGAGCAGCTCCCCCTGCTTGGGTATGATGTAACATTGGAAATAATAACCTATATGAACATTGCTGAACTTTTTGTTATTAATGAAAGTTTCAATACAACATCCACTGGCATGCTATTTTTGGATGAGATATACCCCAAGGTTGTCTGAACATGCCCCTGCGTACACTCAAACTATGCTCTTTCTTTACTACTGCCCGACGGAACTTCCAATTCAAACTACCCAGTTTGACTCTACCACACTGCTCAGCACACCTGGATGAGAAACACGACAAATGCACCCCTAAAATTCCCTTTCTCGCTTACTCCCCCAGTGTTCATGCGTGTAGCACTGGCCTAGGAGGCATCAGACTCCTAAATAATTTACACGTTCGGCAGTATTAACAAAATTGTACTTCGCTGATTCCCAAATTGAATTTAGACTTTCATCTTTCGACAGGAAGTAGTTTATTTCAAGTGCTACAAGGTGACAAACTGCTTGTGTGCTGTTTTCTCTGCCTGCTCAGGTTCAGGTACGGGTTTGATATTTTTGGAACATCATGATGTCTTGCCGGCATCATTGAAAACTGTTGACCGCTTCTCTCTTGCAGGAAACTAGCCTGGTTTATGTACTAGTATACTATGATTGTCTTTTTGAATTTGGTGCTAATGCTGTTATAATGGAATATGTCTTTGGATTATGGACGTGGATATTCTTTAATGGGCGACGGCTGAATTATGAATGACGGACGGACGCTTGTAATATCCTTATTATCGCTAATCGAGTCGTAACTCGGGGGGTTATATTTATAAAAATCCAGAATATGAAACCTCCCGACGACGGGGCCGGGAAAAGTCAGATCGTCGAGCCTCAGACTTTCGTCGTTGACAAATGCCAGGCATTCGGACATTACGGACATATATATGTTATACATATCCCGATCGGGGCCAAGCTAGTGAGGAATATCGCGGTCGGTCAAAAACCCGAACCCGAACTCGATCCTCAATCCGGAAACAGAGTCAAGCTCACACGGAAGTTGGATAAACTTTTCATGAACAACACATCCCGAGACGTCAGCCGAGTACAAGGTGGTTACGAGAAGTGGATTCGGGAAAAACCCGAACTTAGGAGTTGGACAAGACTCGGAATTGACCATCTTCGCTTACCCAAGTCTAACACTACACGTGTTGCCTTGGCTGAACGTAACACATTATCTGATCAGAATACAGGTCTGGTGATGTCATAGCGCTATAAATATTCCGTGGTCCATATTAGGGGAAGTGCAATGTATAACCTCTTTAAAATTCAAATTTGATTGGCTATTCCAAGAGAATTAACATCAATACACCCACCACTTGCCATATTTGGAGATCACACGGGCAGACATCAAAGAAAATCGTAGCTGCACGGTGTTAGCAAGCTCCTATCTTGATTGGCTATATGACATCACGTGCGTTTCCGGGTTTGAACCGTTTACTCTATTCAGTAAGTCAAGGTAAATGACGGAACGTTAGTGTAGTATTTAACTTGAAAAATGTGAAGATGGGAATTGACCAACTCCTCGGTCTTCATCCAGAGACTGGAATATGAGTGAATCTCATTCGAATTCTAGATCGCCAGTGCATAAACGTCAACCTAGTTGAACCCCGGATGAAACTTCAGGGGAGACAACTCTATTCAATTCCCGCATCAATCCCACCCCTGTCATCCTTCTGTGGGATCATGGACAGAAAATTATATGAAGGATATATTGAGTTATTCGTACAAAGATGTAAGCAATATATATGTTCAGACCAAATATACCTCTTCCTAAGAAGGATAATCCAGAACAGTCAGTCACCCAAAAAAAAGATAAAAACGCCCGACGACAGCTTCCATGATGGCTGAATCTAATCCTTTAGAGTCTGATACTCTCACTGCATTCCCCCATCACCGGAGTGGATCGAATTATTGACTAAGTTGGATGCAGCTAGGGCCAAGGAGCCCAACTCTCTTCCAAAACGTCCCGGATCTTTCCGACCATGTGCCATTCACCGACAAACTAGCTCGCGTGAACTGGGATGTGAATAGTACATCTAAGACGGATAATTCATCCAGCATTAATATGTCCACCAAACAACAGTCCTGGTAGAGGAAATGATGTTGAACCAGTACCGTATTACCTCATATGCTGATTGCTTCATCGCCGCAACTAAACAAATCTATCAGGAGATGGCCAGGCGCGCTGATAAATCTGACTCTTGCCAGCTCACAACCAATGGATTGGAGTTTCTCTGCGGCTTTGTAGATTCCTTGGATCGTGCTAACGCCCATGTTATGGAGACGTCAGCCTTCTCGTACTCATCATTGCTTCCTGCGAGAAGACTCTCTGTGGCCTGACGTACGGGATGGTACGGTAAACGTCTCGTTTCTTCGATGCTGTGGCAAAACATATAACCGGTTATAACAGATTCAAACCTGTTCTCCGAGGACAAGATGTTCATAGAGGTGAACAATCGCAGAGAGGTAGCCAATCATATAACCCCGGAATTTTCGTGGCCAAGACAACAGAGGTCAATACAACTTCCGTGGACAGAAACGGCGACGCTCTGCACGAGGCAGAGCTTCTGGTCGACGGAATTCACGGTCATTTGCACCTGACACTTTCCAACTTCAGAATGCCAATATTTCATCATTTTCATCATCTACTAGTAGGCGTACGCCTGCAGATGTTCTGACAGAACTGGAAATTAATCACGGTGAAGAATTGGGTACTCAGAACTTTAAGGCAGGGATTGAGATTCATTTTTGTCAAGTACCGTCATCTAGTAACAAAGCCAAAGCCTTCAAGGATCCCCGTTCGTCCAGAACATATGCAAACATTACTGGCATCAGTGCATATCTTGCTGGACAAAGCTGTGGTATGGGTACTTTAGCCAGACGAGAATACTCCGGGATTTTACAGCCCGGTCTTTCGCGTATCCAAGAAAGGGTTCGACCAGCTCCGGATAATAATCAATCTGCGCAAATGAAACAAATATTTAATAGCAACTCCACCTCGGTTCAAGATGCCATCCATACCATCCTCCGATCACGTCTGCCTCCGGAGGCCTGGATGGTATCAGTGGATTTCCAGGATGCATATCTCCAGATGTCCGACGACGTTATCTTCGCTTCGTTATCGCCGAAAGGAAGCTCGAGTGGCAGGTACTTTCTGTCGGCATATCCATCGCCCCACAGACCTTCACTCGCATCAGGCAACCGGTCACCACATTTCTTCGAGAGATAAACATAGGAATTTATATCGAGGATATCCTACTTTGGTCCGTATACAGATCGCTTCTATCGGCACAGACAGAATTCGTTCTACATATCCTCAGGAATCTCGGATTCATCTCTCATCCAGAGAAATATGAACTTCAACCACCAGTCCAACAACGGAAATAAATTGGGGCACTGATCGACAAACACAGAGTTATAGTCCAACCGCCCGAGGATCGGTGGACCAAAATTCAACTGATAATCCAACAGTTTTTGTCATCACACTTCCAATCTCTACATCGATGGCCGGTTCTGCTAGGCCTACTAACGTCGACTCCAGACTTGACCAAGTGGGGCCGTCTTCAGATCTGGCACCTACAATTTTCACGTGCAACCGTATCTAAACCTGCAAGCCATCAGTCCTCAGATTCTGATTCCATACCTACGATGGTGGCAGCTTCGGCAGAATGTCATGTTCGAAGTACCATTCCAACCACTTCATCCCAGTTTTCAACTCTTCTCGGACGCTTCGCAGATGAAGTGGGGAGCTCACATGGGGAGGATGCAGGCCGTTGGTCACAGCAACAAGTCAAACAATAGGTGAACAGTCTAGAGATTTCGGCAATCATCTAGGCAAATCAGACATTGGTTGCCTCATCTACGTCAACAATCTCTGATGATCGCCACAGACAACCCTACAGTGGCAGCTCACATAAACAGACAGGGAGGCACCAGATCTTATCAACTGTTCCTCCATCCTCGCTAAAACCAGGGATATCTCTATCCTAGATATAGCCCCTGGTACGCTTGGACAATGTATCGCGATCAACGACACACAGGGGCATCCTGCACATATTGACCAATCAGATCACTTAAGCACCGCGACCATGGCGACCGTGACAACAGATTCGAAAACATCACAGCTTGTGCGATACCCAATGGCAGAAGAACATGCACCTTTTCAACAACCATGAACATTAATAAATATAAGGAAATATAGTTTAAAACAAAATCTATTTGAAGAGAAAATAAACCCATTCATCTCCATTCATCTAACATCAAACATCCAACAAGCCAGGCAAATGTAGAAAAGACCGAAGTTTTAAAGGCGGTCCGTGATGTCAGTGTATCCGACCTCACCTTCCCACTGAAGGATTTGAATTGGGTTGAAACGCACGGAATTCCTATAAAATTTCACTCGGCTATCCATTAATATTTTATTGTTATGCGTGCTTGGGATTAAATATTTTACATTCGGTATCAGCGTATAGTTTAGCAGCGAAAGTAAAACCCAAACGTATTTTACCATCAGCGCAGTTTTTTCTAGGTCACGTAACTGGAGCGTGGGCGGAACGCGGTTTGCTATGCAAGTTGGTCAAGGGTTCGCCTTTGGCTCACAAATAGAAACCTTGACGTGGTGAAGATGCTGTTCCTCAAGACGTGGGAATTATTCATTCTAGCTCAGCAGATCACTTTTACATCCGAGCTCACCGCGCACCGGGCCATCTCAATGATGCTTTATCCCATCCAGACAAGATTCTGCAGACGGAGTGGAAATTACACCCACAGATATTGCGACAACTGGACTTATTTGCCACATAACACAATGCACAGCTACAATGCTTCGTCAGTCCAATGCTCGCAGTTCGCAGTGGATGCATTCTCCATGAGTCGGGACAATCTCATTGCATATGCTTTTCCACCGATATCTCTGATTCAGCGCGATCATGCAAAAATTCTGGAAGGCAAATGTATCATAAGTTCCCTGGTGACCACAGAGACCGTGATTTCCGCAGCTTCTACACCTCATAAATTGCCCCGGTCAGTTATCAACCTGGCGCACGCTTCTATGTCAACATCGTCGGGGAATATTCCACGAGAACCCCGATTGGCTCAAGCATTTATGCAATTTATCCAGCATCCACTCAGAAGCAATGGATTTTCAACAGACGTTGCGGAGGTCATGGTCGAGGTAAACAGAGCCTCCACAAGCCGATAATGGCTTTTGCCCTAGCCACAAGAGTCGATGAAATGGACTTACGGACTGGTCACAAATTTCCTTTCGACCGATTCTTGAATTTTTGGCCTTAAATGAATCCGTTCGTCCCAGTCCTTGCTCTCAACGCATATATGAAGTACCAGCACTCAGCAATATTCTGGTCACTTCACTGGACCAAGATAGTTCAGTTAGGACAGTAGGACATTATCTCCATCGCACAGACTCGCAGAGAGGAGATTGGCGCCTATTATCTTCATCCTTACATCCAAATGCTGAAAATGACATTACCAAGAACACTATAGTATCTTGGCTGAAAAAGCTAATAAAATGGACCTATGAACTTGCTCAGAAAACCCCATTAATAGCCAGAGAAACATCCGACGAAATCCGGGCCATAGCAACTTCCTGACCTTTGTGGAAAACCCTCTCCCTCAACGATATTCATGGACTCCTGTGCCTGGCGAAACTTCTTATTACGAGAAGATGCTCTGGGGGAATGGTAGCCGCACCCCCCACGGCCCCCGGCCCCCAATTTGAGGGCGAGTAGGCGCGTATGATCTTCCGTCCAGTTACCATTAACTGTTCCCATCAAATGAATGCGCTAAGCTACACAGATTACACTCTCAGAAATATTCAGGGAATAATCCTGAATAGACCAGGCTGTACATCCACAACTCAATTTCAGGGATTTTACCTGAAATCCAGGGATACTTCCTGACTTTCAGGAAACTGATCCCTGAATGAGTGGATTTTCCTGAAATTCAGGCAAATTTATCACCCTGATTAGTATGTTCCCGGACCCTATTCAGGTAATGTAAAATCCCCTAAAAATTCAGGTAATAATTTAGCTTTAATTCATGGATGATATACCTGAATTTCAGGAAATTATTCCTGAATTTCAGGTAAAATCCCTGAAATTGAGTTGTGGATGTGCAGCCTGATCTTTTCAGGATTATTCCCTGAATATTTCTGAGAGTGTAGTCTCTAGGTGAACTACCCGACGTAAAAGACATCTAATATTCATTCATTTTATTGTTAATTACGTTCCACTGAACCTGCTTTTTGATTTATCTGACCCACTCCAGTGTTCAAAATCCGAGGTGTAAATTCTACCTACGAACAAGAGACGAACCAATCAGAACGTACACGCCGATTGTGAGTAAAGTGACATCATCCTCAATTAGCGGCGTCATTCCTCCTAATATGATAACGCTCTTCTACGACCAATTTCGAATTTGAAATGTTTTCCAGGTCAGTGGCGTCTCGTGTCTATTTATAAGTTCTCTGAACATTGAAGGGTCCAGATACATCAAGGGAACTTCGAAGTGAGAGCGTAGAAATTCGCTGGATAAAATGAAGATGTATGTTTTTTGGGATAGGCTCTGTCGCGTGTTCGAAACCATCCACTCACTAATAATATCGGTTAAATACCATATCTCAGAACGAGATATTGGATAAAAAACGACATTTTTTACCTTCATTTTTTGAGAGAGGTTTTGCCTAACGTGATTACACACATTAATTAAAGACAGATTTGCGCCAAAAAGAATCCTGGGAAAGAAAATCTTGAATCAGAATTTACGCATAAGGGACATGCACAGCTTTTCTTAGTTTTATATTATTTATTTCTTTACATTATTTTTTATTTTTCGGACTTTCCACCCTCTCCGAAATTACTTTCCACCCTCCCCGAAATTACTTTTCACCCTCCCCGAAATTACTTTTCACCCTCCCCGAAATTACTTTCCACCCTCCTCTAGGGTACCAAGTTGTTTCCTCCTCCCGAAATTACACTCTCCCTCGAAATGCATTCACTCTCGAAATAGCTTCAATTCCTCTCGAAATTGGCTCACTCTCCTCGAAATTCAAGCACCTCTCTCAGCTTTTCACCCTCCCGAAATGGTTCCACCCTCCGAAATTACTACCTGCGAAGCTAATCTCTCCCGAAACTACAAAGACACACTCTCTGAGTCTCTCGCGCACCCAAGTTCAAGTTCAAGTTCAAGTATTTATTGCACAAACACCATAAGAGGCAGAGTACAAATTAAATCGAACAATTAACCAGAGTAACAATATAGTATGTACATTTGACACCCTGAGTGGGTGAAGATAAGCAGTCAAACATTCACCCAGACTGCGTGGATATATTGTAGATGGAATAGTACTAATGCGAAACCCATACTTACTTCGATAACACTTCTGTTGGACCGGACCGCCATAATGCCTGCTTCAGCGAGGTGTGTGGTCACATGACTTCGGTCACATGATAATTTCGGGGGAGGGTGGAAAGTAATTTCGGGGAGGGTGAAAAGTAGTTTCAGCGCAGGTGAAAAGTAATTTCGGGGAGGGTGGAAAGTAATTTCGGGGAGGGTGGAAAGTAAGTAGTTTCGGGGAGGGTGGAAAGTAGTTTCGGGGAGGGTGGAAAGTAATTTCGGGGAGGGTGGAAAGTAGTTTTGGGGAGGATGGAAAGTAGATTCGGGGAGGGTGGAAAGTAGTTTCGGGGAGGGTGGAAAGTAATTTCGGGGAGGGTGGAAAGTCGAAAAATAAAAAAATAATGTAAAAGTAAAGAAAATAAATATAAAACTAAAAAAATATTGCATGTCCCTTATGAGCCACCGTAGTGTTCAGCCTCTGACAATTCGGACTAAATTAATCCACACCTCCGAATTGAAAAAAGACAGCGGAGTGACGTGTGCGGAAAGTGGTGGGCGTGCGCATGTGGCCAACGCAATGCACTCAGTTTGAAAAGAACAAGCCTGTCAATCGAGTTGCGCCACCCAATGAAAATATTTATATTTGGCAGATTTGGTGTCGGCCTAGGCGTACATGGATGTCTACACTAAAACAACACAGCCTGGTGCACAGTGTCAGAGCCTGCAGAAGATATCTTCCTGATATTCCGTTCCAGGATTTGATCCGCAGAGTACCCACATGAACACATCAGTCAAAAGAATGGAGAAGCAAAAAAAAGGGTCTGCTTGTTAAAGTTGAGATATTATAATCGTGAAACAATGCTGGTATATAATGACAACATACCGCCAGCATACAAACTCACTAAGCATTTTTTTCAGAGGTAACGTTGTCCCTGCACGTGTAATCTCTTATATACGCACTGCACACATTTTATAACTTCGTCATCATCTTTGATATATTCGCACTCAGACATGGAAATGTATCACATTTTGCATATTCCTGTACCGCGAATCTGTGTAAGGGGAGTAGTCTGTACAGGGTGGCCAGTTTTGAAAATGACAAATGGAAACCATTGAAAGGCATTCTCTCACACTAAAGCCAAATATGAACTATCCAGTCAGATTCCTTGTTTGCCACTTCCTGTTTTGTCAGCCAATCAACTTACAGAATTGCCACTTCGGGTGTAGGCCTATCTCCAGGTCCTATTGCGCAAGCCTCCCATTCTGTGTCGTTATATGGTAACTCTCATATGTGTGTATACTGTCGCCTCCCATGCCAATCATCACAGTCCATGAATTTCTACATGGAGGTAGCCAGTGTATCAATCGATACATCTCTGCGAGGGTTTAGGGATTACCTGGACTTGTGAAGATGATTTATGCCACAGCTTGATCCAGATCGGTAGAGCAGTGGCTCCTGCGATGATGCTTAAAATGATTCTCCTGTAATAAACAAGGGATGTTTCTTTGCCCAGTCAAATACAAAAAACTTCAAATTTCTGTCCAGAGAGTTCAATTTGTCCATGTCGCTATCGGGAAGATCAAACTCGTAAATTTCAGAATTTTCCTTGATTCTGTACTCGTTAGCGCTTTTTGGAATAACAGCGATGTCTTTCTGTAAAAGATGTCGGAGTAACACTTGTCCCACTGTTCGTTTGTGTTTTCTCGCCAGATTTTGCACAATCTCGTCCTCAAGAGGAATTGGTTGGTCTGGGGGTCTGATGGGTAATGATGGGGCCCCGAAAGGGGCATAAGCTGTCATAATAATACCCCGCGATTTACAATAATCAACTAATTCATTCTGCTGTAAATATACATGACACTCACACTGTAGATTCGATGGTTTGATTCTGGCTTTGTTCCAAATCTTGTCTATGAGTCGAATCGAGAAATTAGAGAGTCCAATCGCCATAACTTTCCCAGCAGCTACCAGTTCTTCCATAGCCTTCCAAGTTTCGTTTAGATCGTATTCTTCCAATTCACGTTCCCCGTTTTCGTTCAGAATTTTGTATTCCCCGTCTCCTCGGTTCTTAACTCCCCATGGTTGGTGTATTAACAACATGTCTACATAGTTCGTCTTTAAATCCTCAAGAGATGCATCCAAGCAGAGTTTGACGTCCTCTCTTGCCAAACACGTGGGTCGGATTTTAGTGGTGAGGAAAAGTCCGTTTCGTTTCAGCTTACCCGTTCGAATTCTCGACTGCACCACTTCTCCGATTTCTGCTTCGTTTTTGTAGCGTCTTGCTGTGTCGATGTGTTGATATCCATAGAATAAAGCTAAGTCCACGGCCTTTTTAGCATTCTCGTTGTTCAGTAAAAATGTACCCAGTCCCAGAGACGGTATAGTAATTCTCCCCGAGGTGTTGGATAAAATGAACCGCCTGGCCATCGTTGGTCTTAGAAGTTTTAAGGGCACACACAATGACACATGCACGTCGTGGGCTTGCGAGAGCAGAATCGAGGAAGTAAGGTCTATGAAATAATGAACCGAATGGCTAGAACGCTTCAATCTACCAGCATCATCAAACTCGATCGACAGATGTTTAGCCAGTCTCGGACATGTGCGATGTGGGCACTAGGTATGGCAGCTTTATGGAACCGGGCTGTGTACCCTTAACACTAAAACCGTCTTCCCTGTAGCATGAGTCACGAGGTTCTCTACGTGGGGTTACCAGTTGCAGGGTATCGTTTTATGATATTTTCTCGTATTTATCATTATATCCGGTTTTCATTAATTAGCGAGGAAATTGCATATATTATATATTTCTTCCAGTGAACTGAACTAATTCATATTCACAATTCGAAGAGAAATTTAAAATCAGTAAATGTATACCCATATATTCTCTATGATACAATGACGTCACTGGAGGATTTTCCTCCTTCTGAAAAGCTTAATTTTAAACCAGAAAGAAATGCAAAAAAAATCGAAAAAGTCTAGTTCAAACACATAATTTGAACGGATGTCCTATCTTTTACTTCGCCAAGTTGTAGAAATTTATCTCAAGTATGAGAGAAGGTTTTTAGGAAAAACCTGTTACGCTCCATTGAGGCCTAGGTTAAAAATCCTCCAGTTGCGCGGGTGGCGATCACGGCACTAATTGATAGAACAGCTGATCCTTTGTTCAGAGCCGCTGCTACTTCCGTTGTGTCTAAGAGAATTCGAATGTACTGATAAAATGATTCAATGAAAAATAAAAGAAATTAAAAAAAAAATCTTTACATTTATATATCGCAATACAAATCTCATGTTTATATGATAAAAATCTTACATTAATACATAATGTCCAGAAGAATGATATCAATAGGTTTCCCCTTCGATATACAAGGGATGTTTCTTTGCCCATGGGAAGTTATAAAACTTTAAATTTCTATCTAAACTGTCTATCTGCTGCATTTCACTTTCCGGTAATTCGAAGTCGTAAATGTTGCTGTTCTCTTTCATTCTCCTTTTGGTCGTACTTTTTGGTATAACGACAATGCCTTTCTGCAGAAGATGGCGCAGTAACACTTGCCCTGTCGTCCGCTTCTGTTTTCGGGCCACGTTTTGCACAACCTCGTCTTCAAGCGGGATTGGTTGGTTTGGGAGTCTGGAGGGGAGTGACTGGGCCCCGAGAGGGGCGTAAGCTGTCATGATAATCCCCCTGGATTTACAGTACCCCAGTAACTCCCTCTGCTGTAAATATGCATGGCATTCACACTGTAAATTTGATGGTTTGATTCTGGCTTTCTGCCAAATATTTTCTATGAGTCGAACAGAAAAATTTGAAAGTCCGATGGCCTTGACTTTTCCCGCATCAACCAATTCTTCCATTGCCGCCCATGTTTCATTGAGGTCGTAATCCTCCAATTCTCTATCCCCTTCTATGGGCCCATTTTCATCAAGTAGAGGCGTCAGATTTCCGTCCCCGCGATTTTTGTTTCCCCATGGATAGTGTATCAACAGCATATCTACATAATTAGTCTGGAGAGCTGCCAGGGACTGCTCAAGGCTTGGTTTCACATCCGCACGAGCGAGATAGGCCGAGGGAATCTTCGTGGTTATGAAAAGTCCGTCCCGTTTCAGCTTTCCGGATTCGATTTTTGAACGAACCACATCTCCAATATCGTGTTCATTTCCGTAACGTCTGGCAGTGTCGATGTGGCGATAGCCGTTGAACAAAGCTATATCCACGGCCTTTCGCCCTTCACCGTTCTTCGTTAAGAAAGTTCCCAGACCAAGCGTTGGTATCTTACCTCCATTGTTTAATAATAAATGAAAACAGTAGTCTCGTGAACAATCGACTGACTGACTGACAGATAATGATATTAATCCTGTTTGGAGCTTGAAACGATGCCATTTGCGTACACTTCGCCATCCATCAGTCTTACCGCGTATAGATGACCGAGATGGTTACAGGTTGCATCCATGCACCTCAGACTCCGTCCTTACCGACTGAATAAAGAGTTTGAACCAGTCTACCAGACATTAACAGGTTAGGGAAAACCTCTCTCTAAAAATGGAGGTAAAAAAGGTCGTTTTTGCTTGATAACTTTTGATTTATTCGTCATAACGCTACAAAATCTTCAGGCGACTTACTTTAAATATTATTCCATGCCGGAAAAGTGGGTTTCCAAAGAAAGTGTGCATAGTCTAATTGTTAACAGAGAACAAAACATGTCGTCTATTCTTATGCAAAATTAGATAGACGACAATTTGTTTTTTCAATACCATCCGATGCGGATAAATATATCCATGGTCGCCTATGGCGGATATTTCTATCTTAGATATATCATTGAATTTATTGGATAAAAAACGACATTTTTTACCTCCATTTTTTGAGAGAGGTTTTCCCTAACGTGATTAAACACATTAATTAAGGACAGATTTGCGCCAAAAAGAATCCTGGAACAGAACATCTGGAAGAAATCGTGTTCAGCCTTTGACACTTCGGACTAAATTAATCCACACCTCCGAATTGAAACAAGCAGCCAGAGGATGCTAGGTCCCCCGCCAAAATGGCAGCAATATTTATAAGCGCTGTCGGTTTCAGAAGATATTCATGAGGATGGCAACAGCTACTTCACAGGCGTAAGAAGCAGAGGAGTCTTTCCACCTTCCCAGGTTTTGAGATCAACTCCGAATGGCTGACTGAATGTTGATTGCTACTGTAATATATTTTCTTTACCATGCAGCATGAAAATTATGTAACCGAAATGCAACCCCAAGAGACAACTCATGGCATATTATCTGCAAACTAAATTTGACAAGAATATGAAGGCATCCTCAACCTATTGCCCAGAAACCAAATTTAGACTTTGCCACAAGGAATCACCACCTGTAGGTGCAAGCAGGCAAAACACAATCCCAAATGACATCTCATGTCATGGTATCGGCATATGAACTTTGAGACTCTGAAGAGGGGTCCTCAAGTTATTGCCGGTACTAGATGCCCACCGGTGTTCGTGTTATTTGGGGCGGGTCACATATGAATACAAAATTTGAGAATAATCTGATGAGCAGTTGCCAAATTATTGCCCGGAAACAAATTTTTCCACCAGGAGACGCCACCTGTAGGCAGAAGCGGGAAAAATACAATCCCAAGGAACATTGTATCGTGGGGACATCTGCATACCAAATTTGAGAAGAATCCGATGAGGGTCCTCAAGTTATTGCCCAGAAACCAAATTTAGATTTTGACACCAGGTGACGCCACCTCTACGCGCAAGTCAGTGAAATGCATTATCAAGCGACATCTTATGTCACGGTACATTCATACAAAATTTGAGAAGAATCCGATGGTCAGTTCTCAAGTTATTACCCGGAAACGAATTTGTGATGTTGCCACCAGGTGGCGCCACCTGTGAGTGCAAGTGAGCGAAAGGTAATCCCAAGCAACAGCTCCTGGCATGGTAAATGCATCCCAAATTTGAGAAGAATCCGATGAGCCGCAACGTTTCTCATGTTACCCAGAAAGGTACATATGTAGGATATTTCAAGAAATTCGACCAAGTGTTTCTAAGTTATCACTTGCAGCATGGAATAATGGAATGAACTCTAGTGGCGCCACCTCCGGGTGGATTTTGCTGAAACGCATCACCAACGGTGTTTTGTCGCAGGGAATGCATTTGCCAAATTTCGAAGAAATCCGACAAATTGTTCGAAAGTTATCGCTCGCGAAGGATTTGAACAAACATGAACGGACATGCATTAAAGATTGGAACAAGACCCAGTGGCGCCACCTACGGGCGGATCTTGCTGAAACGTAATACCAGCGACGTCTTGTCGCAAAGAATGCAGATGCCAAATTTCGGAGGAATCCGACAAAGCATTTAGGAGTTATCGCTTACGCAGTATTTGCACGGACATGCACTAAATGTTGGAACAAGACCCAGTGGCGCCACCTACAAGCGGATCTTGCTGAAACGTAATACCAACAGACGTCTTGTCGCAAAGAATGCAGATGCCAAATTTCGGAGGAATCCGACAAAGCAGTTAGCTCAGTTATCGCTTATGAAGCATTTGCACGAACATCCACTAAAGATTGGAACAAGACCCAGTGGCGCCACCTACAGGCGGATCTTGCTGAAACGTAATACCAAGAGACGTCTTGTCGCAAAGAATGCAGATGCCAAATTTCGGAGGAATCCGACAAAGCATTTAAGAGTTATCGCTTACGAAGTATTTGCACGGACATGCACTGACATGCACTAAAGATTGGAACAAGACCCAGTGGCGCCACCTACAGGCGGATCTTGCTGAAACGTAATACCAAGAGACGTCTTGTCGCAAAGAATGCAGATGCCAAATTTCGGAGGAATCCGACAAAGCATTTAGAAGTTATTGCTTACAAAGTATTTGCACGGACATGTCCGTGCATGCACAGACACATAGAAGCAAGACCCCAGTGGCGCCACCTACAGGCGGATCTTGCTGAAACGTAATACCAAGAGGCGTCTTGTCGCAAAGAATGCAGATGCCAAATTTCGGAGGAATCCGACAAATCATTTAGAAGTTATTGCTTACGAAGTATTTGCACGGACATGTCCGTGCATGCACGGACACATAGAAGCAAGAACCATTTTAAAGTCCCCGGCCGCGTTGCGGCGGGGGACAAAAAGACAGCGGAGTGACGTGTGCGGAAAGTGGTGGGCGTGCGCATGTGGCCAACGCAATGCATTCAGTTTGAAAAGAACAAGCCTGTCAAACCGAGTTACGCCACCCAATGAAAATATTTATATTTGGCAGATTTGGTGTCAGCCTAGGCGTATATGGATGTCTACACTAAAACAACACAGCCTGATGCACAGTGTCAGAGCCTGCAGAAGATACCTTCCCGATATTCCGTCCCAGGATTTGATCCGCAGAGTACCCTCATGAGTACATCAGTCGAAAGAATGGAGAAGCAAAGAAAAAGTGTCTGCATGTTAAAGTTGAGATATTATAATTGCGAAACAATGCTGGTATATAATGACAACATACCGCCAGCATACAAACTCACAAAGCATTTTTTTTCAGAGGTAACGTTGTCCCTGCACGTGTAATCTCTTATACGCGCTGCACACATTCTATAACTTCGTCATCATCTTTGATTCGTACATTCGCACTCAGACATGAGAATATTTCAAATTTTGCATATTCCTGAACCGCGAATCTGTGTAAGGCGTGTAGTCTATACAGGGTGGCCAGTTTTGGAAATGACAAATGAAAACCATTGAAAGGCATTCTCTCACACTAAAGCCAAATATGAACTATCCAGTCAGATTCCTTGTTTGTCACTTCCTGTTTTGTCAGCCAATCAACTTACAGAATTGCCACTTCCGGTGTAGGCCTATCTTCAGGTCCTATTGCGCAACTCTCCGTGTCGTTATATGGTAACTCTCATATGTGTGTACACCGTCGCCTCCTATGCCAATCATCACATCCCATGAATTCCTACATGGAGATAATGAAAACATGCCTATTTATGGCCATCCTCGCGAGCCAGTGTATCAATACGTCTCTGCGAGGATTTAGGGATTACCTGGACTTGTGAAGATGATTTATGCTACGGCTTAATCCAGATCGGTAAAGCAGCGGCTCTGCAGCGATGCTTAAAAGGATTCCCCTTTAATAAACAAGGGATGTTTCTTTGCCCAGTCAAATACGAAAAACTTCAAATTTCTGTCCAGAGAGTTCAATTTGTCCATGTCGCTATCGGGAAGATCAAACTCGTAAATTTCAGAATTTTCCTTGATTCTGTACTCGTTAGCGCTTTTTGGAATAACAGCGATGTCTTTCTGTAAAAGATGTCGGAGTAACACTTGTCCCACTGTTCGTTTGTGTTTTCTAGCCAGATTTTGCACAACCTCGTCCTCAAGAGGAATTGGTTGGTCTGGGGGTCTGATGGGTAATGATGGGGCCCCGAAAGGGGCATAAGCTGTCATAATAATACCCCGCGATTTACAA
>JAVTVY010042321.1:0-17571 GCA_036873755.1 Hanleya hanleyi
CAGGTTGGATGGATGGCTGTGATTCAATACATACTATTACCACATTAATCCATACCAATGATACAGAATTTATCCATTACAGAAACAGATAAGCGTTTAAATGAGAACGTAATTGATCAAATCGTATGATGATAGATGACAGATGTACTAGAGCGTAAGCATGAAAGCATAAAAACAACTGGCATATGGTGTATTACCTGCAAAGTAGGCAATTTTCTCTCTGTGGGCAAAATATCTCTCAGCAATATTTATATTTATATTGAGTCCGATAACTGAATCATTCGCCAACCGCACAAAGGTAGGTTTGCTTTTTCGTGTCTCATCTGAACGGAGCATACCCAAAAGGCATACAACCGAAAGGATATATAATATCAATTCTAGTTGGATACGGGAGGGCGCTTTAATACATATCACGTTAATTAATACAGTTTCTATTATAAATTGGAGGGATATGCAAGAGGTGGGAAAAATTGACGACGACTGGCAATGTATAATATCGTAGAGGACATAATGTGACCGTATTGACGTTTTCGTCTTCGCTGGCGGCCTTTTTTGCCCATGTCTGCAAATGGCCGGTCCGTTCATGTTGTGCAGTTGAGGAATGATAGTTCTGTGATGTTTCACGACACTGAAAACTAGGACACTGAATTACTTACGAAAGTCCAAAGATGTTTCTTTTCTTGCTATACATGCATTTTATGACAGCAAAAATTGGAAATCTCACACTTTGCGCAGAAAATCACGGGGTCATTTTTTTATCACATAGCATCTCGTGTATACCGGAGGAGATTGTTGCAATCAAGGCGACTTATTAACCCGGAGGAGATTGTTTCAGTCAAGGCGACTTAGTGATGGTAGGCATTATGTATTCAGATATGTCTGATAGACTTTCAAACCCTTCTATATGTATAGAATGGGTGTTGCCATGGCCATGGTGCCATAGTCAAGTTAAAAGTTGATGTGCATTTCTTCAATGAGTTGATCGCTATTTCATAAATAAGACGTTAAGACAATGTGCTCGAATGTAATGGAATGATTGCTTTGATTGTTTGATCAAGTTACATTTAGTTTTGACTTTTATATTTTGTTTCCTGTTTATTAAATTTCTGAAGTATTCACCTCTCAGCCAAAGTTTAGAAAAACCTTGAAAATTTACATCTTGAAACATGGTCGCAGTCTGACAGAATCTGGTCACAATTTTAGACACCATTGACTCGTTCACTGATGCCAAGTTATGTTTCATTTCTTTGTTGTTTCCCTGATGTAAAATTTTCTGTTTCTGTTTTGTCAGCTCAAAGAAAACAAAACTAATCAACTCTTACCCTCAACTCGTACCGTCATTACACGATATCATATCGTCGACCAGTAGGCGGCTGAGGAATATTTGCACCTGTTATGCCTCAGAACCCAGAGCTAGGGGCCGTATATAAAAAACTTTACTTCAAAATCCTCCTGGTGTTCATATGAATACCGTCAAAGAGTGTCTGAGTAACATCATTTTCTAAACGACTTCACAACGAAAATGACATGGATTTAGGAAGAGCGATTCGGATTTCATATTATTAGAACATGATGATGTCTTGCCCAGATCATTTGAAACTGTTGACCGCTTCTCTCTTGCAGGAAACTAGCCTAAGTTTATGTACAGTATGATTGTTTTTGGAATTTGTTGTTAATGCTGGACGTCTGATGGAGTAAATGCCCCGACTTGGGGTAAGAGGGCGAGCCTCCCGCTCAACTGTCCACCAGCAGAATCCTACCATATATAGGTAATAAACTGGAGCGATATGCAAGAGATGGGGAAAGTTGACGACGTCTGGCGACTAAGAAGCAACCATATGACTACATTAAAAAAACAGAAAAACCAGAAAAACTAACCTGCAATGCCTGACGTCGCACGGCTAAAATTCCCTACCAAAACAACAAACCTACACACATTTGTCGAATGGCATGTACAGAGGGCGGACCATGGGGACTTAACAGCCCACCAGCAGAATCTTACCATATACAGGTAATAAATTGGAGCGATGTGCAAGAGGTGAGAAAACTAAAAAGCAACCGTGTACAGGAAAGCTTCCCTTGGCACCTCGCATTCAGATCAAAGAATACGGTGAATTGTCGGACGTAGCTGTAGTATCTCAGCCGCGCTTTTATTGTAGCTGTTAAATGCGGAGAATATGAAATATCCACACGACCCATAGCACCGGCTCATAACTCATCTGATGTAAATTGATGAGCATCGATGACGTGTGATGAAGTTCTCAAGATGGGGTAAACCTAGTAAATGCAAGAATACCTAGAAAAACTAACCTGTAAACGAATAAACTATTCAGTGAGAAGGTAATGAATTTGTATCATACAGTAAAGAATGAGAGAACGCAGGTGAAACAGATCAAGCCTGAAGGCATAAAACCACAGGAATGTGGTAGGGTGCATCGATCGTGATGATTTACTGTCTACCCAGATAAATAATACCGCTAATATCATTGCTCACATATAGTGTGTCATCATATTGAGGATTTGTATCCCACCTGGGTTCCAAATGTACGAGAAAAAAAACACACAACAGAATTATTGAACTTTTCTAAGTACTATATCAATTCTTCCATCCGTGGAGATTAATTTGTTCAACAAATGTTGGCTTAAGTGACATTTTAGCCTTCACAATCGTATTATGAGTGGAAAAATGTCTCATTTACCTTGCTTTACAATACAGATTCAAAGTTAATTTACATTTCGATTCTAATATTCAACGTACCGGTCCATCAAGATATGTTTCAGTAATTTGTGCGGTGCCATTTTTAGGAATCCGAGAATGTTGAAGAGTAGTCAAATCCTTCTGATGCCTCAGATATATGACAAAGGATATGATCAGATATTTGGGATGAAAATGTTTGAAATGTGAAGCATTTTCCGTATAATATCGGATCCCACTCAACTGTAACTTATATATTTGTTTGTCGGTCAATAGCTCGTTCAGAGCTAGTGTTTTCTGGTTGTATATTATGGCGACGCTAATAAAGTTTCTTACTCTTAAGCTTAACTGTATGCCTTGTTCTGTGTTCGGAAGGAAATTGAAGCTAGTGCGTCCTCGATATTTTCGAAAAGGTATTCTTGGCTAACAATTAGGTTTTCATTCGTTTTTTTTCTTGGAAGAAACATGACGAGAATCGAAGTAGATAACAGTAGCAGTTCAAACAGTGCACAATAGAGTCATCACGTTGTGCGGTATGAGATCACGAACCCTTTGAACTAAACATATGAACAAAACGGTATAATTCTATTCTGAGTGATTTGTAATTTGATATGGAATAAACTGTATGTTTGCAATGCTACTAACGGTATGATTTGGCGGGTGAAGCATAGCGATGTATCGAAAAAGGATCACTATTATAAAAATTATACGTCATTCTCCTGTTGTGTTTATGCTCTAATTCATCTGTCGTCTATCATCATACGATTTGTATCAATTACGTTCTCATTTAAACGCTTATCTGGTTCTGTTATGCATAAATTTTGCATCAATGGTATTAATTAACTTGTTACTAGTATGTATTGAATCACACCCATCCATCCATCCATCCAACCTGGCATTACTTATATAGCTCATACTCCATTTTACCGTTGCAATACGACAGTTTTGCGTAAGTTCAGTTTCATCCAATGACTATAACATGCTCAAGTAGGTGTCGCTGGCGATTGATCCAGTTATCCGACTCACGTCTATACTTGGACTCATTATTTGTCTGGTTGGACGTCCATCGGGTAAAAGTCTTTACACCAGCTTGACGAAGGCTGCTTTACTTTCCTCATCCCCCTATATAACGTTACAGTTACAATAAAGCCAGGTAGCAATGTCCGTCGGAAAATAATTTTGGTTGGAGAAATCCATTCATCCGTCTGGGAGATGTCCATTTAGCATCAAGGATAAACTACTACACATAATCAATTTTCTGTTTGCACTCTAATCAGTTATTGGGATCGAACATTCATCTATGATTGACAAGGAAAGAGATTGTATAGCGTGTAGGTGGAGAAATGATTACCGTAGATAGATACAATGTGCAATTACGTTTCTTAAATTTAAGAAATGAGTTTGGGATGGAGAGTTCATCACTGCTTCTGCCAAATTTAGATATGGTTTTGTACTAATATGTGTATATACTAGTCGTTATGAAAATCTGCCCCATGATGAGCAATGATGATGTTATTTATGTAGTAAAGATGTCGAGGATTTAGTACTTGTGCTTATTAAATGCACAGTTTTTAGACGATCTGGTATTTGACTTGCTCACAGAAATACGGTACATTTATCGCGATCACTTTTGTTCACTGTCAAGTCTGAGCTGATATGTGCGATTTTATCCTAACTAAAGTTGAAATCATTGCCAAAACATGCTTGTAATTCTTGGAAGGAGTGGAACACTTGCAGAGTAGCTTCTGTATACTCGTTATGATGTTGGCATTTTGATGGTGCCTAAAGTTGGCGAGATGTAAATAAACTAACATTCAACTCGCATCAATTACATGAAGGTTACTGTATCAAGAAACCCTTGGCAAACATTACTCCATTGAGGACAACAGTAAATCCTGAAGAGAGATCTCAGTTGTGTAAACGCTTAGATAATAGTCTCCAACATAGGGAACGATCCACTGTTCAAAAGAAGATTTCGAGAAATGTGGCGATAAAACCTTTCAAATACCCAATTTGTAATAGTTCTGTGTGGAGGTTTAGAATGTCCATCCTCAGTTTCTATAGAAAAGAGACACACTTATCCAGGACATTATTAGTCTTAACACCGGCAGCAAAAGAGATGAACATTTTTTAGATTTTAACTGTGTATGAGAAATGACTTTTGCGATATAAGAAAGCTGACAGACATATTTGTCTTGTTCGCATGTGTTGAGGGTGTTTCTTACCTTGTGCCAAAATTATTTAATAATTCGAACCAAATCGCCATTCGAAATTACACTGAATCAAATAACACAAAAGAGTTACAAGGAGAGAAAGGTGCACAGAGAAACAAGTTGGTTCAAGAGCGTAAGGAATAGCATGCCCATTAATGTAGGTACCAGGAAGAGTTCCACATAGATGCATAGCGTATACAGACCACCTTCCAGGCAAACATTATCCGCATTTTCCTGCTATGAAGAAGTCGGATCAACGCTCTCGGTATTGGTTAATCGGGATAAGGATGCGACATGAACTCATATGATTATTACGTACAAACAGAGTTGATCTTTGAAGGTAGTTTGAAAAAAAAAATATAGAGACAAAATCAATTCCGAGTAATTTGCTATGAATAGGATAACACGCTGTATGTGCACAGTGATATTAGCGGTATCATTTGACACCGGAATTCATGCATAGTTCACGCAGCATATTCCTGTGGTGTTATGCCTTCACGGTCATCTGCTGATTCAACTGCGTTTTATCATTGATCACCATATGATAGTAGGAATTAATTAATTTCTTATTGAACAGCTCTTCCGTTTTTATTATAGATGGGAACTATATCAATGGCCTGGATTAATGTGATATGTATTAGAGCGTCCCCATTCATCCAACCAAGCATTGACTAGTATTTAAACTCTATTTCCTTGTGGTTGTATGCCCTTTGAGTACGTTCAGTTTAGATCAGACACAACAAAACGCTAAGCTACTCATGTGCGACTGGCGAATTGTCATCCTACACGACTCATTATCAATATACATATGGCTGAGAGATAATATGGTCTCCCTCGGAGAGGAGAAAATGTTTCTGACAGCCCATGCCATTTTTACTGGGGATCTCGTGAATACCGTTTAAGTTAGAGATCAGTTTATAAAGCCTGTAATTTCCCCAGGTGGTAATGCCAACTGTGAAATAATAGTTACCATGAAAAAGTCATTAAATCGTCTAGAGTAAGTAAATTTTACATCCGGAAGAAACTACGTATCGATTAGTTTATCGGACATCTTTTCCTACCTAGAACCAGTTATTCGATTGAAAAATGCCCAGGCAATGTTCAGAGGAAAATTCAAGTTGAGTGTACATAATTGTTAGTGACATTGTCACGCCATTCTGTTGAGAAAGATTTGTAATGCAGAAAAAAATGTGTTATTCTGGTTACTCGAATAATTAAAGACGTGTGGGTCACATTATGAATGATTCCAGATAATTAAAGCTCATGGAGCCCATGACGTGCTCATTGAAGCGCCTGTTCTTTATTGTAAGGCAAAAATCACCAAGTGAATTTAATTTGTAGAGATTGTAGTACAATGTAACGAAGATTTATTTGCCGTTCATACTCCATAGCCTCATAGTTTTATGCCGGAGACCACATTTTAACATAGTTTAACAAGTTAGTAACAATTGGGCATACACCCGTGTGGCTGTCGAACGATCCACTTAAAAGCCCACAATATACACGATGAGTTTTGACATTGAATAATTAATTTTCCAATGATTGAGAGCAAAGTATATCCTCTAAAACAATAACTTTTTTTTTTTTTTCGTTGGTGATACGTTGGCCAGCAAAACTGACAAATTAACAGGAGCAATATTTACAAGAATATGGATTATACACAGCAAGAGGGGTAGATACTTCATGTAGGAAGCTATTGTCTAAGTCTTTGTGCAGCTGAAAAGGCTCAATTCTAGACGTATTGTTGTCCCCGGACTTGACTATCGTATACATTGTCTCATGATTCTTACATGGAGTATGGACCGCAAGAGGATCGTCTAAAAGGCGTTCAGTAAAGGAGCAGGAATGTGTTTGCTTATAAAATAATATCTTGTATGATTATAGTAGTAGAGAAAGAGCAAATTCCTTATGATTGACCTACTTTTGAGGCGGAACTGGGGCGGGATTTCCCAGGGGGGATTCCCCAGTGGGGGTTTCCCATGACGATCACGTGATCAAGGCATGTACTGACCTGTCTAGGCTATAGTTCCGGCAAAGGGCCCCTGGGCATGTATTCTTCCGCGGTGATGCGGTGATGCGGTTTTGGCGGTGATTCGGTCTCGGGAAAAAGTAGTCCCTAGATAAAATGGTCCGATGGGGTCGAGTGAGGTATCAAAGTGAAACATTCGTGAAGGGGCATCTGATGGGCTGGGTGTGGGGTTGAACTATCGGCATCCTGCGCATGCGCGGTGGCCGAAGGGTATAGAAATAGCTGTTTTGGAGTTAGGGAGCAACTAATGGTCGAATGGGGTCGAGTGAGGTATCAAAGTGAAGCATTCGTGAAGGGGCATCTGATGGGCTGGGTGTGGGATTGAAATATCGGCATTGTGCGCATGCGCGGTGGCCGAAGGGTATGGAAATAGCCGTTTTGGAGCTAGGGGAGCCCCTAATGGTCGAATGGGGTCGAGTGAGGTATCAAAGTGAAGCCTAGGTGAAGGGGTATTTGCTGGCTGGGTGGGTGCATGTAAAAATTTTCCTGAAAAAAAAAATACGGAACACGGACTTTATCGAAAAACCTGGGAAAAATGCCTATATGGGGTATGAGGGGTATATAGGTCGCCGGGCTTAACGGGGCTTGTCTATCAATAGAGTTATCTCCCCTAGTTCCAGGGTGGGTGTATGTAAAAATTTTCCTGAAAAAATACGGAATACGGACTTTATCCTAAATTACGGGAAAATGCCTATATGGGGTATGGGAGGTATAGGACCATCCTGGGAAACCTACTTCTATACATTTGCGGTAGGGTTGTGGGGTCTCGTTTTACTCGTCTCGTCATTTAGAACATGATAAGAAGTGTCCCCGTGCGAATCGGTGAAATTTTTGAAAAAGTCACCGAACCCCATATAGTCCCATACTGGGTATAGGATCAATGTTTGTCCCCCTGGGAAACGTACTTCTATACATTTGCGGTAGGGTTGTGGGGTCTCGTTTTACTCGTCTCGTCATTTAGAACATGATAGGAAGTGTCCGTGCGAATCGGTGAAATTTTTGAAAAAGTACGATATAGCCCCATATAGACATATATATATAAATATATATTCCCATACTGGGGTATAGGACCGATGTTTGTCCCCCTGGGAAACGTACTTCTATACATTTGCGGTAGGGTTGTGGCGTCTCGTTTTACTCGTCTCGGCATTTAGAACACGATAGGAAGTGTTGCGGAGCGAATTGGTGAAATTTTTGAAAAAAGTCACCGAGGCCTGGGTAGGCCCATAGGCCTATACTGCATGGCTATGGGTGTATAGGCCCATACGGGGTGGACATGTTGGAGTCTAGGTGAGTCCCTAATGGTCCAATGGGGTCGAGTGAGGTCTTATTTTGAAGCTCTCGTGCAGGAGCATCCGACTGGGCTAATGCTTCGTCCGTGTTCAATAGTCTGCGCATGCGCAGTCTGGCCGTAGTATAGAAAACAGGCATTTTGGGTGCTATGTAGGGGTGTGTTTGGGTTAGAGATGAGCTAATCACGGTTCGAATGGGTCGTGTGAGGTGTCAAAGTGAAGCTTGTGTGGGGTAGAGTCAGAATGGTGTGTTTTTGAATGCATGTCGCGTTAATCTGCGTATGCGCAGTTGGTTGTAGTAAGTAAAGTGGCCATTTTGGGGCAGTACATGAAGGTATTTGGGGTCGAGAGGGGCTATTCACGGTTCGAATGCGTCCTGGAAGGTGTCATCTTGTAGTTCTCGGGGTGTACATTCCGATTTGAGGGATGTTCGCGTCATCTGTGACGTCATCGGTACGAGTAGTAGCGAAAGTGGCCATTTTCGGGCAGTACATGAAGGTATTTGGGGTCGAGAGGGGCTATTCACGGTTCAAATGCGTCGTGTGAGGTGTCATCTTGTAGCTCTCGTGGTGTACATTCCGATTTGAGGGATGTCCGCGTCATCTGTGACGTCATCGGTGACGTCATCGGCACGAGTAGTAGCGAAAGTGACCATTTTCGGGCAGTACATGAAGGTATTTGGGGTCGAGATGGGCTATTCACGGTTCGAATGCGTCCTGGAAGGTGTCATCTTGTAGTTCTCGGGGTGTACATTCCGATTTGAGGGATGTCCGCGTCATCTGTGACGTCATCGGCGACGTCATCGGTACGAGTAGTAGCGAAAGTGGACATTTTCGGGCAGTACATGAAGGTATTTGGGGTCGAGATGGGCTATTCACGGTTCGAATGCGTCCTGGAAGGTGTCATCTTGTAGTTCTCGGGGTGTTCATTCCGATTTAAGGGATGTCCGCGTCATCTGTGACATCATCAGTGACGTCATCAGTACGAGTAGTAGCGAAAGGGGGTATTTTGGGTGCTATGTAGGGGTGTGTTTGGGGTAGAGAGGCACCATCCTTGGTTCGAATGGGTCGTGTGAGGTATCAGTGTGAAGCTTGTGTGGGGTAGAGTCAGAATGGCGTGTTTTTAAATGCATGTCGCGTCAATATGAGCATGCGCAGTCTGGCCGTAGTAGAGAAATCAGGCATTTTGGGAGGTATGTGGGTGTGTGTTTGGTATAGAGATGGACCGCTATGGGTTCGAATGGGTCGTGGAAGGTGTCAAAGTGAAGTTTGTGTGGGTTAGAGTCAGAATGGTGTGTTTTTAAGTGCAAGTCGCGTTAATCTGCGCATGCGCAGTTGGTTGTAGTAAGTAAAGTGGCCATTTTGGGGCAGTACATGAAGGTATTTGGGGTCGAGATGGGCTATTTACGGTTCGAATGCGTCCTGGAAGGTGTCATCTTGTAGCTCTCGGGATGTAGACCCCGATTTGAGGGCTGTTCACGTCACCTGTGACGTCATCGGTGACGTCATCAGTACGAGTAGTAAGTAAAGTGGGTATTTTGGGGCAGTGAAAGGAAGGTATTTGGTGTAGAGATGGACCATCCTCAGTCCGAATGCGTCGTGTTGGGTGTCATCTTGTAATTTTCGGCGTGCAGTCCTCGATTTGAGGGCTGTCCACAGCATCTGTGACGTCACGGGTGACGTCATCAGTAGGAGTAGTAGCGAAAGTGAGCATTTTGGGGCAGTGAAGGCTGATATTTGGTGTAGAGATGGGCCATCCTTGGTCCGAATGCGTCGTGTGAGGTGTCATCTTGTAGCAACGCCCACCAACGCCATTCTCAATGCTTCAACGCCCTGGTGAAATAGCTCAGAAGCTCTGATATTCCAAGGAATTGTCACTAATTCTTCGAAATGCAGTGACGTCCGTCAACGCCCGTCGTTACACCTTAACACTCTAACATAACGCCATGATATAGACCGGAGAGAGAACAACAACAGCAACAACAACAAGGATGACGCATCAGAGAACAACAACAACAAGAAGGTTTTTCATATAGTTTATTCTCCCCAATGTTACATCATACCCACGCTGGGGGGAGCCGCGTTGGGTATATTTACAATTCAAGAAGATTCTTGTCCAATCAGAGGCCACCATTTGCATGTTTCATAATCGTTCCTGTCCGTTAGATGTATTCTTGTCCAATCAGAAGTCTCCATTTCAGAAAGTTCCATCTTCGGCCATGTTCGCTCTGAACCGTTTATTCTAATCATCGTCGGCCAGGTCAGGATACCGTTGAGGCCACATATCCTCAGATAGTTGTTTGTGCATTCTGAGTATCTATCAGCGCATGGGTGAATACTTTCATCCGATGGGGGTGGTGGTCAGCTTAACCACGAAGAACGTAACATTGGTCACCCTCTCCACTTGCCATTTTGTGTTTTGTCGTTGTTGTCGTACCCATTCCAAACTATCCACGCTGTCCAGTTCCTTCAGCATCGTCTCCAGTGACGCACGATGGATAATGGTGAAAGGCTGGTCCAACACCCGGGTATTATTGCTGGGATAATAATAACGGAGCTGGGCTGTCTCTTTATGGCGAAGAATGTATCCAAAAGTGAGATTTAACTTGAAGGCTGTATCTTGGTCGTTGAAGATGGCTTCCACGTAGCTACGTAGACGGATGTTTTCTTCCAACCGGAAATTATATAAGTCCAATATCGGGCGATGCCGATGAAAACAGTCTCGGATCATGGACCAATGGCGTCGATACATCTCACTCACTGGATGATCTTCGGGTAAGAGATCGCTGGGAACATCCACCGCATCTTCCAGAAAATGTTCGATGTTGTCAGGCGTATGACTCGAAACCGTAACGGTGGGGTCCGGCTGGAAATTCAGGCTCTTCTGAACTGTGGGTATAGGCGGGCTCTCCCTCATCGCATCACCAGTGGCGTTCGTCTCCCCGGGCTTATCTTCACTGGGTCTGACCTTTCGCGGCTCCTCTTCAGTAGGAAGTTGTCGCCAAAACCGTAGAGACGGGGCATGAATCAAACGCTGATGCCGTCTTAACTGACTGCATCGTTTGAAGAGTTGACCACAATCCTTACATTGTTCCGTCGCGCCGTCGTGGAAAGAGCGTTCGTGGCGCAGTAAATGATCTTCTCGATTAAATGACCGTGCGCAGGTTATACAAGTATGTCGTGCACCGTTGTGGATGGAGGACTCGTGTCGTCGCAAATCTTCTGGGCGAGTAAACAGCTTCTGGCAAGTTGTGCAAGAGAACATATCGGCTGTGGATCTGGAAATCATGAATGCCGTAAAAAATTGCCACTTTTATACGTTTTTTCCGTGACATTCGTGTCTTTTCGGCAACCTCCGTGTCTCTTCGGTCATCTCCGTGTCTTTTCGGTGATGTCCGTGACTCTTCGGAAGTTAAAGGGGAGGTGTTGAAGGCTATATCACAATCCGCACATGTATGCATGGGTACTTCGTGGCATGCACGTGTGTGACAACGCAAACTGTCCAGGCGATGAAAGCGCTTCGAGCAAGTTGTGCAAGAGAACATATCGGCTGTGGATCTGGAAATGATGAATGCCGTAAAACTTTCGGCTCTTATAGGCCAACATAGGAGTACCCGGGTGTTCTACAGTCAGGGATGTACAAGAAGCCGGATGTACCCGGATGTAAAAGTCCCGGATGTAAAAGTGCCCGGATGTTCACGAATGTACTACCATCCCGGACTTCTATCAGGCCCAGGTCCAAAAGCTCTCATGTCCTGCACCGAACTACTGCTCGGTAACCCGTGATTGAATTAACCACGGTCGCATGCTGTAAAATGCGAGTCGCATAGGGATGGGTCTCCGTCATGGCTCTGCAGCCATAGGAATGGGCTTGTGAGATCCAGAGGGGCGTGTTAGACCATGTTACACATGCGCGTCTACACGTAGCTCTACGTGTATAGTCCGTGATAAGTACTATTCTGATTGGTTAGTCCAAAAAGAGAGCAACAACAACAACAACAGCAAAGGTTACAGGTCAATCCTATTATTAGCCCCTCCATCACAGCACATCCACGCTGGGGGAATCGCTATGGGTGTGTTTGCAATTCACTTATGCTATTGTCCGTGTATTCAGAACTTCACTGTGCTGATCTCAGACTGCTCTTGTCCAATCAGAAGCCGACCCGCAGAATAAGTATAGGTCATGTTGAAGAATGGAACACAAACTGTGGACGTCTTTCGGCTTGATGGGGATCAACTGACTGGAGTCTGAAGACTCGACTGCAATGCTGGCATTCGTGGCTGGGTGCCTTATGTACCGACCTTTGATGTCGCCGTAAATTATCCTTACGATTAAAGGACTTCCTGCAGATCGAACACGTATACTCGCCAACAGCACCTTGAAAAGTAGACTCATGGTTGCGGTCAAACATCACGGGTTCCTCAACCCTCAAGCGTGCATGTCCATAGATTACACGTTGGTGAGATCTCAACTGGCTGTGTAGTCTGAAGCGGTGTCCACAATCCCCACATTGATGCCTGGATGTCTCATGGAGACACCGTTCATGGCGGTGTAAACTATCCAGGCGATTGAATGTATCCCCACAGGTCTCGCAGGTATACCGGGCAGTAGCGTCGTGGATGCTAGACTCATGGCGTTGTAAGTCGTGCAAGCGTGTAAATGACTTGGAGCAAGTGGTACACGTGAACATCGTGTCGTAAGTGGTGGAACGAATGTCTGCTGAAAGTGTCAGACCGTTTCCCTTTTATAGCAAGCTAGCTGTTGATCTATTTTTAGAACACTCAGTTTAACTACTCCCAAGTCGAGGACCGAGAGCATATGACCTCTGTGAGGTCACTTCCGCTTCCGTTCACGTGACCGGAACTGACCTTTGACCCCTGCACGCAATTTACCACTGGGCACACGTACCTGGTGCACCCTGTACCCCTGGTGTACGGGCTATAGGGTAGCCTACGGGCTATAGGGTACAGGGTGCACCAGGTACGTGTGCCCAGTGGTAAATTGCGTGCTGTCCCACTGAAATATCATGCCGTAGGCAGACATGACACCCCACTCAGTCACATTATACTGACACCGAGCGAACCAGTCCTTGTTCTAGTTATAGTCATATCGGTCGGGGTAGACTGGTTCGCAGTTGTCATGCTCGTCTCAGAATTGTGTTTGCCCTCATGGTAGCTACGGCGGATGTTGTAGACATTATTGGGGCGTCTGTAGTGAGGCCGGTTGTACCTACATTGTACACGATAGTTGTGGGCCCGGCCCAATGGTCATCCTGATTATCCTATATTAGGCCTTTCGGATAAGCGCAAATCCTGGTGACCCTTGTAGAGTGGATAGTCAATTTTCCCACCAGGAGCTCGTATGCTATTTGTCGAGAAACAGTCGCTCCGTCACCGTGAGTTGCCATTTCTTTCACGTATGTCGACTTTAGCTCCAGATGGGTTTGTTCTTGACTGATTGATGTTACGTACATGTACGGTACATTGGTTCCATGCTCCACACTGTTATTCTTTTATACTTATTCATCATGTAATTACGATTCAGATTTTAATTGTGTTTTACTCAGCCAGGATCTCTATTACTGTAACTCCACATGTGGTCAACTATAAACCGTGAGAAGGAGACTGAAGAGAATTTGAGTAAGGATGGTAATGATTTCATGTTCTGGTTGACTGACAATTCACAGCGTCCCGTCCCCAAGGCTAGTTAAATGTATATCATCTTTAGTCCAAGTTGAATTTTAATTGTCGCTGAATCACATCGTGTTTTGGTTGACTGGCAATGGTCAAAGGGTCTCGTCTAGCAGACCTATTAAACACCGATTACCATTTCCTGCACTGATAGCCAGTTCGCTGTGTGTGGGACCTTCTCACGGCCTATCTTGTATATAACTTTTGTCTTGAGGTATTGAGTGCAGTTTCGACTGGGCTTTACAGTTGTGAAGGTCTGGAATAAAAGTCATCATGTGATCTTTGTAAAAATGGACTCTGTGTTTTTCCTGAGATGTGACAAAACAAGAACAGCAACTGATAATATAGTGGGGATGTTTCAGCACTTGATCCACACATAATATGGTGGAGAATCCAAACTTTTAATACCTTGCTGTTCCACGGATTATCATCAACATGCTGTTTTTTCTCTGTGATGGCGCAAAAGGACTTCACCGATCGAGGCCGGAATACGCACGCTTCAGGTCGCTTACATCGTGCTATCGACGACGAAGTGAGTGTTGCTGATAGTGTAATGACTATGACAGCGATGACTCAGTAGATCAATGGGACATTCGCACTTACACGCATAATTGTGACGACCCATCAGACGATATGGCATCCGGATGCAAAATCACAATCTCCAAATTTCACGGTTTGAGCTCCGAGGACGGCCAAAGATTCTTGGGTGACTTTTCTTCTTTCATTGCGCTCAACAGACTGGCCGCAGATGACAACGATGTGAGGCTAATCGCCGCCTTCCACCTGCACCTCGATGGTCCAGCGTTAACCTGGTACAGGAACATCCCAGCGGAGATGAAGACAACTTGGTGGGATGTCGAATGCCAGCGGGGGCACGGATCGGCCAAATGCAAGCAGCGACCGGGAAACTAGGCAGCGCCGAGCGACGGGCGCATCACTCGGTCCTGTTTTTCAACCAAACGGCGCCAACAATAAGGGGTTCCATAGAAATTACAACGGGAATTGTGCTCCCAGCTCGACACCTGGACAGATGAACAATCATTTCAACCAAGGGAGTGTGCCTGTATCTTGCTGTTTGAACAGAGGCGGTCCAGCAGTTCAAACTGGTACAGACTCATGCACGGACACTTGTTCAGACACACCGGACAATATCACAATGGGAATTTTTTACAATTGCCTGTTAAATTTGGTACGTTGAAAATCGCAGCTTTGCTTGACTCTGGTAGTAACATCAACTTAATGTCCAAGTCGCTATATGACACTTTATCGTTGCATGGTTTCGCGGTCATGAATACAAATTTAGGTAATAAGGTGATCTTAGCTAACGACCAGAGTGTTGATGTTATCGGCATAGCTAAGGTGAAAGCAAACTTGCCAAATGGCAGACAATCTCTCATTGTGTATGTTGTCAATAGCACTTCCCATCCACTGATACTTGGCACTTCTTATTTGGCCTCCGGCGCTGTTGTACTTGATTTTCGGAATGTATTTAGTACAGCTTAGGGGTGAGCCTGCCGCACGTCGCTATTGGGTGTTTGAGTATGATCTGGACGCAAAGGCGAGAGCGCATATCAATGCCAGACCACCCAGATTTATAGATCAAGAGTAGCGACATTTTCATGCAATATGATATAAGATTATGATTGACTTCAATTACAAAATCACTTTTAAACAAGGCTTATAACTGTTGTTGGTTGAGAACTACCGAATGCATTCACACATTCACTTTTTCATTGGTATTTGAAATATTATTAACTTTGCTCAGAAGTAAATGGTTTTGTTAAGTGTCGTGTGTGTCTGTGGGTGTGTATGAATCTCATTGCTAGTTGTACGCCTAGTAATGGACTCCGGGTAAATTTTATGATTTGAAAATTTCAATGTGGAGTTGGGAAGTGTTATCAATCCATGGTATAGAACATAATACGGACTCCAGTCATTTTGCCGAACACTGTTTATATTGTATTTTAGTCAATCAGTTTTGTTACAAGTTCGTTTTCTCAAATATTCCTACGAAGTTGGCTACAGATCGCAAATTGTCCGGTAATGAGTCGGTCCATCCAAATCCTTTCGTCGGCAAAATAAGGAGAACCGTTGACATTAGAACCTTGATTTTTGGCATAAACGTGCATTAGGGCATTGTTACCAGCAAGTTCTGGTTTGAAATAATTCTGATTAAAATTAGATTTATAATTAACACTTCAGTATATTGTTATAGATCATACGGAGAAAAATCCGATCATTTAAGCGAGGGAAACATGACACCATGGAATTTGGGAACTGTCAGCCCTGGCATGCCTGGTGCTCTCTCGCTGTTGGATTCAACCGCCAGATCTGAGGACAGCGACCTCAATACAGCTGAGCGAATTATTTATAGACGGAGGCTGGTGAAGCCCAGTATTAATGTGTTTAACTCCGAGTCTATTCAACTGTTTGATGTACCAGGGCCGGATCACTAAATGACCAGAACATTCACCAATATACTTTCATTTTTTGTGGCACGAACACATCGATGTAAATATATAAATACCCAGAATATAATCTTGCTCAATCTCACAAAAGGCATGTTATAAAGAGAACCTATGGCTGTTATGGAAGGCTGTACATGTACCATATTATGATGAGACGTACCGTAGGGGAGGGTCACATCATATCTCGATGAAAATGCGATCCAGTCCTAATGCCTACTCTACTTCGTAGGTCCTGTGACGTTAGTCACACTGCTCATGTGCATCAATGGTTACAATTCAATAGTGGCACTCGCATATTTTAGTACCCCAAACAGCATGACTGTATTTCGTGCAGTGGTACTTTGTAGTGTTGCTTTCATCATCATTGTTTCATCAAGTTTTCATCAGTCATCAAGTTTCATCACTGTCTACAATGTTGTTTTATGGTTGTGTACGCATGACTGTATTTTCTACAGGGATATACGGTACCGTACTTTACCTTCAGCAACAATTTTCATCACTGTTTATAATTGTTTTTTTTCTGGTTACGTATGGTACATTTACGTTTTGGATAGGACTGTGTCAGTCATTCTCACATGAGCATATTGAAATGAATGTATGCTCGTGTCATATATGTTATATGTGTGTTTTTACGCTGTCGTTTCATATTTTTTTATAAGAAACACGTTCGCCTGACAGAATTATTTGTTGTTTTTTTTTGTTTTTTTTTTTACTTTGTTTTTAGATTTTTTATCTGCATATATGCTATGGGTTTGTTCGTGTATCACTCATCAATACTAGTTTTCCTATATCATATGTGAAATCGGTCATTTCAAGTATGATGTTTGCATATTGCGAATTTGTCGAATAATTGTGTAAATTGTAATACAATTTATTTTCTGCCGGGGGATGTTATGTACATGTACGGTACATTGGTTCCATTCTCCACACTGTTATTCTTTTATACTTATTCATCATGTAATTACGATTCAGATTTTAATTGTGTTTTACTCAGCCAGGATCTCTATTACTGTAACTCCACATGTGGTCAATTATAAACCATGAGAAGGAGACTGAAGAGAATTTGAGTAAGGATGGTAATGATTTCATGTTGTTCTGGTTGACTGACAATTCACAGCGTCCCGTCCCCAAGGCTAGTTAAATGTATATCATCTTTAGTCCAAGTCAAATTTTAATTGTCGCTG
>JAVTVY010042322.1:0-19346 GCA_036873755.1 Hanleya hanleyi
GAACAACTCAGTCGTCATGTTTTACCTGACGTTGCCCAGTAATAGCTCACTCGAAGTGTTTCCTGACAACACCTTGACCAAGTATGTCACTCAATTACCACAACCGTTACATTTACCTGGACGATGGGAATGTGGACTGGTGGATATTCAATACCCTTACTCATGGTACAACGTACAAGACGGAGAAGTATGGTACGAAGTGACCTACCAAGGTAAAATCTACAGACTGATTCTCCCCGAAGGCCAATACGATACGCCCCAGCAGTTCAAACAGGGTCTGATGGACTTGTTGGAGTACAAGGCTCTAAAGGAGAGCACGGATAGTGCAACACGCCTGATAGCCTTTCGCTTCAAGAAAAACGTGTTCTTCGATGTCAACGTACACAACGACAAGAGCTCTATCATGCTGAGCCCTAACGTGGCTGTGAAACTCAGTCCTACACTACAGCAAATGTTACGGCTGCCTCAGAGCGTCTACACGGGTCCCACCATTGACAACGGTACCATTTTGATGGATATGAAAGTAGGTGTGTACGGACTGTACGTCTACTCGGACGCAGTGGACAGCCATATTGTGGGTGATGTGAACACACCTCTGTTACGGGTGGTGCCCATTAGCAAGACGTATGGCGATCAAGTCAACAAGAGTTTCAACCATATAATCTACCTGCCCGTACGACATACCGATATCAACACGATTACGGTGGATATAAGAGATGACACGGGACGCCCGATCGCATTCGAACGAGGAAAAGTGGTGCTGACACTTGCTTTCCGACAAGTCCGCTCTCCTCACTTCGTATAATGTACGTGCCTTACCAGTGCCATACGCCCAGCTATGTCGACTACTACAAGAAACAAACGGGAGGAGGCTTGCCCATGTTTAGCGGTGCACGCGTGCAACGAGGTCACGGATTGGGGAACATACTGGGCAGCATTGTGAAAACGTTTTTACCCTTGGTGACACGGGGTGTGAAAGCGGTGGGGAAACAAGCGGTACGTAGTGGATTGCGCGTGGCCGGTGATGTGATGGGAGGCACAGCACCCCGACAAGCCTTCAAACGACGGGCTAAAGAAGCCGGTGGCGTCTTGATCGCCAAAGCCCTTAAAAGACAAACTCCGACACAGCGAAGAGTCATTCGACAGCCAACACGTCGACGACGCACACCCCAGAGGACTAAGCCCCAGAAGAAGAAGAAGAGGAATACTAGGAGAGACATCTTCGCATAATGGCATTCATTCACTCCGAGTCGTGTCCGTCTACCAACAGTGAATTGGATTTGTGGACTATTCCACCCACCCAAACCAGTGTAGCCGAAGGACGTTGGGTAGAACATCGACCCCTGGCTAGCCTGACGGGGATGGGCCCCGTGGAATTTACCATTGAAAACAAAGATACGGCCTACCTGGATTTAGCCCACACCTACTTGTACGTGAAAGCCAAAATAATGGACAACGACGGGACGCCCATAGCGGACGATGCGGAAGTAGGCCCGGTGAATCTTTGGCTGCACTCCTTGTTCCAACAGGTGGATATAGGTCTGAACGATAAACTCATCAGTACGTCCACCAATACGTACCCGTACCGAGCCTACATGGAGACGCTGTTGTCGTACGGCAGTGATGCCAAAAAATCACACTTACAAGCTCAGCTGTACTACAAGGATACACCCGCAGTCATGGACAGCCTGCGTGCCAATAATGGGTTCGTCGTACGCAAAAGAATGGCAGCTCAAAGCAAGTCCATCGATATGATGAGACGACTGCACGCCGATCTGTTCCTGCAAGACCGCTACATGATGAACGGTGTATCCATCAAGATCAAGTTGATCCGTTCCTTACCCGCGTTCGCCTTAATGGGCGGTGGAATCGGGGGTGTCGCTTACAACATCGTCATTGAAGATGCAGCCCTGTTTGTCCGTACGGTAGATTTGCAACAGGGCGTGTTGCTGAGTCACATGGAAGCCTTATCGAAAAAACCAGCCCTGTACCCCATCCGACGCGTACAGACCAAGGTGTTCTCTGTGTCATCAGGTACGATGATGGCCAACCGTGAAAATTTATTTCTAGGGGATCTTCCTAAACGTCTTACCCTGGCGTGTGTGACCAACACCGCTTTCAATGGAAATTGGGCTGAGAATCCGTTCAACTTTCAACATTTCCACATCAACTTTGTGGCACTCCACGTGGCCGGCCATCAAATTCCAGCCCGTCCATTACAACCGGACTTTACTAACAAAAACTATGTGCGGACCTACCTGAACCTGTTTACAGCCACAGGACAAAACAACCACGACGAAGGCAATACCATCAGTCGAGACGACTTTATCCGTGGGTACACATTGTTCGCCTTTGACCTCACCCCCACCTTGGAACACGATCATCAACTGGCTTTGCTGAAGAAAGGAAATCTACGGTTGGAACTGCGTTTCGCCACCCCTCTAGCCCACACCATTAACGTGATTTGCTACGCCGAGTTTGATAACGTCATCAGCGTGGATCAGCAGAGAAACGTGCTGTGTGACTACGCCAGCTAGAGTCATCATCATGGATACAGAGCAGCTGATGGACATATTCCAGCGAGATCCGAAGATCCCCTTTCGAGGTGTGTTTCCACGCAATGTGTTTCCCACCCACTCTTGCACCCCAGCAGCCTACATCCTGAATACAGATCCGAGAAGTCGACCCGGTGAACATTGGATAGCTGTGTACGTGGACACCCTAGGCCAAGGCGAATACTTTGATTCCTACGGACTTGCACCCCTACATGCCGATTTGGTGAAATTCATGGACGTCTCTACTACAGAGTGGCGTTGGAATACTCAAAGATTACAAGGACCCTTGAGTAGTGTGTGCGGACAGTACTGTGTGTTTTATCTCTCTCACCGGAGTAGAGGACATTCTATGCCCACCATTGTACACATGTTTGATGATTATTGTCAAGCCGAAGACCGTGATGTCCTCGTCTATGACTGGACGGCCTCTCGTTTTAATGTGCATGCTCCATTTCTCTGGTTAACTTAAAAATGTACTGCGCGCGCGCAGGCCACTTGTTTATTATTATCACGTTATTGTTATGACGTTGTTGTTCTGACGTTCATTGATGTTGAATAAAAGATGAAAAAACACAAAAATTGATTTGACTTTTTTTTTTTATTTAAGTCAACAAGAATGGGTTACACTATATATACAAATAGAATACAGGTGGTATGTACACATAGAATAGTAGTGGTATGTATATACAAGTGGTACAAAAAATTCTGTCAGGAGTAGGATTCGAACCTACGACAGCAATCGCCGACCAGCACTTAATACCGGCGCCTTAGACCACTCGGCCATCCTGACTTTTACATTTGTGTATCAACAGTTATAGTTCGACATTGTTCACAAGTCCAAGTAGGTGGTGCTCACACCGTCGGCCAACACTTTTCGTTTGGGGTAAAAGAAAGTAAAGGCGTCTCGTTGCTGAATGTACGTGCGCATCTGGTGGTCCACCACGCGAAATCCTCGGTTAGTACCACTCGCACTGGCCTGGCTTTGCAGCACGTTCAAGTACAAGGCTTTGTCGATGTTGGGATCGCGCCGGCTCACCCCTTTACAGCTAAACTTATTTTCCTCTCCTCCGTCTCCTCCGTAACAGTAATACGTCTTGGAGGAGAGACCAATCATAGCATCCCCACTCCACTCCAGCTTGAACAGGCCCGGCGTACGCTTATCATACTGGTAATGGTCACGTCGAGGTAACCACTGGTCCCGTTCCACCTCATACTGGGTACGTAACTCTGGTTTCACCAGGGACTCCCAATCCGCATTAGAGACGGCCATGTAGGCCGAGTCGGTATCCATCTCCATGAGTTGCCAGTCTGATGGATTAAAATACACACCCATAAAATCATAGAGAAACTGCAGCATCCTCAGCTTGGCCACCTGATAGACCATACATCCAATCTGCAGGGGTAAGTTGTACCGGATAGTCTTCTTGGCTGAAGTGACTTCATAGGTGTCGTCATCGATGACCTCCACGGACCGAAACAGAGGAGAATTGACTTTTTTGCGGGCTTGGGCAGTAGTACAAATGTTCACGTTGACATGCTTATCCTGGTTGGTAACCGTTTTTCCATAATAACCATTGCCAGTCAACTTCCAACATTCACCGATGATGGCCTCACTCGGGTATTCATCACCTTGACGACGGGCCGACGTCACGATGTCGGCATTCTCCGCAAAACAAGCCTCAGGTACGTACTGTATCACTTGGTATATTTGAGTAATTTCCAAACCGTGGTTCATGTACCACTGCAGTAAGGGGGTGCCCAGCAAGATTTTCTCGGCCCACATACTACCAATCAACATGCGTCGAGGTTGAGGCAAACACTCGTGTTGCTCCGCATAGGTCCACATGGTGTCCCCAATATCCTCCCGACCCACCAGCGTGTTCTTAAAGATGGGAGGGCACTGGGCGAAGAGAGGCTTGAGAGTGTCGGGAACATGCAAATCACATTCGACAAAGCCGTAGAGGTCCCCCGAACGAATGGCGTCCAACATCTGTGGCAGACTCAGAAGTCGCCGATGACTCAAGGGGTACTCGCGCTCTTTTAGGAAACGTCGTAAATGGGGCAGGGCCTGGCACATCGTGTGAAATTCACACTCCCACATTTCAATCAGATGGTATCCTCTCTCTTTCACATAATCACCGTTCGCCACCGCTTCTTCCCGTAATTCTTGCGGTGTTTTTCCACGTCGCTCGTTGAAGCGTCCAGCGCTGAAATGGCATTCGTGGCCGTGCCAATAGCAACCGTAAAATTGGAATACGGTGGGTGTGCTACCCACCAGGGCAAACCCATCGACGGGAAGTCGACGATCTCCTATGCGCTTCTCTGTGGCGTTGGTCTGGTGTCGTATATAAATGGCCCGTCGATAGGCTTCCCAATCCAACCACTGATCAGCCAGATGCTTGTAGGGTGTACGTTGCGGTGTAAAATGCCGACCTTCCGCCAACCAACGTGTATAATGGCCACTGGGCATAGGTTGGGCCAGCGACCACAGGTACAAGGCATTCGCATCGAAACCGATGATCTTAGCACAGCGTTTTCCACTGGGGAGAGTAGTGACGTCCTTCTCGTGATAACGGTGAAAAATAAGACTCGGGCCGCCCACAATGTTCTGCTTTAGACAATCATGCATGTCTGCATCTTTTTGCTGTATCAGCGAGAAGTAGGTAGGACACTCTTGAAAAAGATGGCGAAGCGCCAGACCCGGTAAACTCAAGCACTCCTTGAAGATGTCGACGTGCATTTGGCGACGAAAAAGTTGCACCATTTTCTCGGCCGCTTCCAGGAAAGGAACCACATCTAGGTTATTATACCATATCAGGAAATCTCGCAACGTCTTCATGCTGTGGCAGTTCCACACTTGTTGGAGTTCGATGTAGGTGTCCTCTGGCAGAGCTTCCCCTTTCAGGTCATTGTAAAACGCTTCCCGGGGTGGCAACTGGGTGTCTTCTAAGCGGTCCTGGCTCGTCATATAGGTGTAAGGAAAGTAACCTTTGGTTTGTGCACAGTTATAGGCCTTGACCCACTGATCATAGCTACAATTAGGAGCTAAATAGTTCCGTACATCCAGGAAATGCAGTGATGTGGTAGTGAGGGCCATATGATTATTGATCTTCTTGATCACGGACTTGAGGGTATTCGACTGGGCCAAGTAGGGGTAGAGAAATTCCTTCACCATGTTCAAGTCGTATCGCCCCGAATTGAAGCCGAGCACAGGTAACTGGCCTAGGTATTGTAGGAACCGTAACTTCAATTTCTCCGCATACGGTTTAGGTAAAGGTACATCCCGCGACTGCAGGGGCTGCGACTGCAGGGGCTCGGGCTCCGACTCGGACTCGCACTCTTCATTGTCGCTGAACGATACACCGGGTATAGGAATGCGTTCGTCCAGCTGGTCCAGTACGTACTGGAACTTGTCCACCAATAGTTCTGTACTAGCCGCACTGACTTGCTCTAAATACTCCATCATGCGGGTGATCAACTCATGGGAATGCCCCGTGGACACGAAACACACCGGAGCAGCGTCATAGCCAGGTACGTTGCTGGAAATACTGACACTCAGAGGAATATGGCGCTGCGTCCACTGCGTTTTCGCTGAAAACATGTCCATGGGCTCCAACAGGGCCTCAAAATCGTAACACGCCCGGAAGGGAAAATAACGATCCGCCTCCGGTATGATCACACCCTCATCGGCCAGTTCCTGGAAAATAGTAGGCGCATTATGATACACTCCACCCGGATATACTCGCTTGACACTGTTGTCACAGATTTTCTCGTGGCGATGTAAGTTGTAAGACTTTTTAAACACACGATGGCATTGTGCACAACTGAAAGACTGAGCGTACTGGCTCATATTGGAGATCAGCGAAAAATGACTCACGCCATTGTCGTCGAACACATTGACTTTCATCGTAGCAGCATAGCGTTCTGTTGATCGACGAACCAATTCAGCCACAAATGTATCCTCCTCCTCGCATCGTAATCGGTATACAAAGATATTGATGTTGAACAGTGTTTCCACGTCATCCAAATTCTTGAACGGTACTCCACGGAAGTGCCGCTTATCCAAGTCTTGCTGCTGTAAATACTGTTCCCAATAGTCATCGGCCACTGTGTCACAAGCCTTGGGGTTACACTCATCCACATGCACGGCCAAACACCGAAACAGACATTTCCGGTCTTTGTAGGGCCCCTTTATCCCTGCTGTTAATGCATACAGGCCGGGTCGACGAAGCAACCAAGGGGGTAGTAGTACAGGAGCACCGATAGGATGATCTCTCATTTTCGTGACGAAAAATGTGACGTTGGTCACCATTTCCACAAGCCATTGGGTATTGGGGCGTTGCAACCGGGCCCATTCCAATGGATCCAACGTAGTCAGTTGGTCGATGAGTGGCTCCAGAGAAATCGCATCCGTCACCGTGAACGGCTGATCAAACACATAGGTATTATTGCTGGGATAATAATACCGCATCTGGTCCGTCTCCTTGTGCCGTAAAATGTACCCGAATGTCATATTCAACTTGAACGCTGTCACCTGATATCTGAAAATGTTCTCGGCATAGGTAGACAGATACGTGAGGTCCTGCAGTCGATAGTTATACAAGTCCAATAGACGACGGTCACGGTGAAAACAATGGCGTATGGTAGCCCAGTGTCGTTGATAAATGTCCCTCACACGCTCGTCTTCAGGCAAGACTTCAACCGGAGGTGCTGCTGGGTCCCAGGGAAAATCTTCTCCACGTGTCATGCTTTTCGTCTCATACAAGCGGATAGGCAAGCAGACAGACAGGCAAGGCTGGCAGGCGGGTCAGGTCAGGTAAGTCAGATTGCAATGAATACACCCCTACCCTAAAAATCGACTCCTTTTATACGTTTTTCTACAAGCCGCCATCTTAAACCCACCTCCCACCATCCACAGGCCGCCATCTTAAACCCACCTCCCACCATCCACACGCCGCCATCTTAAACCCACCTCCCACCATCCACCACGCCGCCATCTTAAACCCACCTCCCACCATCCACACGCCGCCATCTTAAACCCACCTCCCACCATCCACACGCCGCCATCTTAAACCCACCTCCCACCATCCACACGCCGCCATCTTAAACCCACCTCCCACCATCCACACGCCGCCATCTTAAACCCACCTCCCACCATCCACACGCCGCCATCTTAAACCCACCTCCCACCATCCACATGCCGCCATCTTAAACCCACCTCCCACCATCCACATGCCGCCATCTTAAACCCACCTCCCACCATCCACATGCCGCCATCTTAAACCCACCTCCCACCATCCACATGCCGCCATCTTAAACCCACCTCCCACCATCCACATGCCGCCATCTTAAACCCACCTCCCACCATCCACATGCCGCCATCTTAAACCCACCTCCCACCATCCACACCCCACGTGACATCAATACTCGCTTCTGATTGGCTGACGCGTGACGTCACAAAGGTCAACCCGCCCGGTTCCCCCCTAATATGCAAATTTCTGGGGGCAAGTTCACTTTCGCGCATGCGCAGTGGGGGGCTGTTAACTTTGTTGTCTCTTTGTATACTACTCCTAAGCCTGTTAATGAAGATACAGGTATACTGGGAACGTCCAGTTGGACTGTTATTACGTAAGACGTTTAGATCACAAAGAAATTGTTTTATTATGTCTGCAGACTCCTCCCCTCAGTCCCCACTCCCACTTTCGCAAATAATACCCGGTTCCTTTCTATCATAGCCCAGTCGAGACATTTTCTCCCGATTTCCAAAAGACAAGCATATGAAAGGGACATAATGACAGGTGACCTTGAATATCCACGTAATATACAATAGGGGAGAAAACTAGAGCGATACTAATTGTAGTGGGGAGACATGAACACATGGATCCACATACATAGTAAAATTGTACAGAAATCGGGGAACTCCCACTGAACTGTGAGAATAAACTTGCTAAATTTATTAACTCTTTTCCCCATATTATCTCCGTTTACCTCATGTCCGATTTGTGTTTTGTTGCTCCTATCTAACAATCACTGTATGAAGTCTTTCTGCAGTTTGATAATTTACTCAGTGTACGCAATTATCATGTAGTATTTGTACAGGTGTGAATATGATCTAGGTGGGGTCAAAATTAATACTGTGCATACCCCCATTTTTAAACTTTTATTTGTTTTTCCCCATAAATTTCCTTCGAACCACAAATAGCTTATTAAGTTTGTAGCCAACCAGTGATTTAATTTATAGGGCAAAAATAAACTATTGTTCAGTTCATGGCTTTACGAGCTGTATATTTATGAATGTGCAAGCTGTATCATACTATTCTCAGAAGAATACTATCAATAAACAAATCTAGTACTTATTATTGCTCCATAGCTATATGCCTACGGCATCGGTTATCCATTTCATATTTGTGAATTTGTAATCATTTTGTGACCGTGCAGGGAGATTATAAAGTTGTCAATGTAAGGCATATTCAACACACCGTTTTGGACCATTCATTATTCCTGTTGATTTAACACGGAGAGATAGAGAGGGGGACCATTCCAGAATTGTTGTTGAGCGGTTATGCATGCATAGTCAATTAATAGGGAAATTGTGCGTATATTAGAAATTCTCTTTCGAAGTAATTGGTTGGCCCTGAAAAGGGCCGTTAGGATATGATTTGATTAAGAGTTATTTAAGCTCTCTCGCCACGGATTCTCCTGGCAAGCTGGATGTCCTTGGGCATGATGGTCACACGTTTGGCGTGGATGGCGCACAGGTTGGTGTCCTCAAACAGACCGACCAGGTAAGATTCGCTGGCCTCCTGAAGAGCCATGACGGCGGAGCTCTGGAAGCGGAGATCGGTTTTGAAATCCTGGGCGATTTCACGAACCAGACGCTGGAATGGCAGTTTGCGGATGAGAAGCTCGGTGCTCTTCTGGTACCGTCTGATTTCACGGAGAGCGACTGTTCCTGGCCTGTATCTGTGGGGTTTCTTCACACCTCCGGTGGCTGGGGCGCTCTTTCTGGCTGCCTTGGTGGCCAACTGTTTACGGGGAGCCTTTCCTCCGGTAGATTTACGGGCGGTCTGCTTGGTACGAGCCATTTCGTCTGTAAAATATCCTTCGTCTCTGTCGTAGAACGATGAAAAGTGGAATGATTTCGAACGGGTTTCTAACTGTATTTAAGACAGCGTTCTTTGTCATTAGCTCCTGTCAAACAGCTTTTCGGTTGGTTTATTTTTCGGCGCGCTTGTCACTGAGTGGCTGCTGTTTCTGATAGCCGATTGGTTGAATATTCCCACAACGATTGGCTGGTTATGGCGCACATTGCTGTGTTCTTTGTTAGCTAGAATCCTCTCAAGCTCAACATGGTTTAAGTCAGGCAAACTACATAACCCCGAAATCATGCCACTTCCCTGTATGTCTGTGTATACTGTAGTAAGACGGGTTTTCGAATAATGGCTGTACCATGCTAAGTGTATACTGTAGTTTGAGTCTAAATGTTAGACGGGTTGGCTGACTAAGGGATTATGTATGATGGGAAAATATAACGTAGACTCTCAACAATCTACTCAGCCTTATTATGACATGTTCCACAACAACTTTCGTGCTCCATTTCCAAATATCATCCTATGATTTAATATACCCGGTTATTTAAGCCCAAATATCGTGTTATAAGCAACTAATTCGGTACATTGTATATATCAGTCAGTGCAAACAGGTACGATTAAACTAATTACTAATTATTTGTTTACCCTGCAGAAATGAGTATTCACATTTATGGTGCGACTGATTATTTTGAACTTGTCGAGCCCAAGTATCATATTTCAGGCATTCCTTTGCTACTGATTATTTCTCTTATCTTCTTCGAATTGTATATAGGATGTAACTATAAAAAAGGCACATTGTCTTGTCCAGCGAATAATATATAATTATGACAGCATATTGTAACCGTCAGCTGATATTCGACATGCAATATTCAGCAGTCGCGCCCACAAACGGATTTTGCGTCAGTAATCGAAACCCTTTTCTTACAACAGCTAGCATCAGTTCCAGGTGCGCATGAAATAAAAATTACCCCCGCCCCTCCACAAGATTATTTGAATAGGATCGTTCTCCAGTCCTATATGCTTATATTTTAATCTTGATTCGGGTGAGAATCGAGTCAGTATTTTTCGGATGGGTGTTTCACAATGTAGGAGTATAATTATGTTCTAATTTATGGCTAAAGATGACTGCAATTGCCTCTACTTTTATTTTCCATCAAATTCGGATTCTCCAATGTAGTGTAAACTAGTTCTTTAATTTCGTCTAAGTTAACACAGGAAAATATCGACATGTGAGATCTTAAAAGTTCGCACATGTTTTTTTTTTATTGTAACTTTACTGAAATATTTCACACTGTTCAGCAAAATAGCTCCGTGCCAATGTGGATTAAGATTAAATATCAATCGCCATCCAAATTTTTTTGAATGACAGATGCACGCTCCGATCACCCTGACATGCTTCCAATCGTTAGAGTGTCCTCCAAGGAGGACACGACGTGTCATAACATACATATAATTTTATAGCGTAACTTGTCAATCAACAATGGCGATGAGCTGGCACTTGTGATTATAATTATTGTATGGCAATGGTACAATAAATAAATATAATAAACAGTATAAATATAAGGTACGAAATATAGTAATACCTGACAATTTATTTTCTTCCGTATTTTTTTTTTGTTTGTGGTATGTTGGTTGTTTATGATCATTTGATCAAAATCGCAATTAAAGGGGTCCATAATATTTACCGTAAATGTATTATATATGAATAGATACACGATAGCTAATCAAGAAAATATCAGAATTACTGTTGAAATATTACATAATCAATATAAACCAGCTGTATCACAGCCTTTCAATGCAGACGAAATAGGACGGATTGCGAAAAAGCTGGGGGCGGGGGAGAAAACAACGGCTTACTGACGTGGAAGCATCAGAGCATGGGAGATAACTCCAAGCTGGCTATGACACTCAGCTTAGAAGACAGCGGCATCATATCTCTGAATAATTTACATTGACGACAATGTTAACGACGGTCTGGCTGATTCTCGTATTAAATTTAGACTTTCATATTTCGAAAGGAGGTAGTTTATTTCAAGTGTTACAAGGTGATAACTTATTGACAACCATTATTTTTGAAATTTTCCAGCCGTGCGCGCTACTACACATCATGTATCGATTTAACCTTTTTCTCTGCCTGCTGAAACCAGTGCCCAGGCCCCGCAAATAGTCCCCCGGGCGAAGTATGTTATCGAGCATTGATTCGAATTTTTTTTTAAAAATGTAGCTGAAGTGAAAAAATACCATATTAATTGACGCCGGTACCATCGCCATTTCATTAATAGCAGAAACGAAAGTAGTATATAAACAATGTTTCGGGTCAAATTTCACCCGGATGTAGAGGTCATTTGAGGAGGATTTGAGGAGGAGAGGTCAAGTGTACTATAGTTCCGGCAGAATGACCAAAAGCTACCTCCAACACAGGAGAGTTCCAATTGTTGGAGGGAATGTATTCAGAATGTATTCGGTCGCGGCAAAAACCTTCCGCGGAGAAAAAGTAGTCCCTAGATAAAATGGTCCGATGGGGTCGAGTGAGGTATCAAAGTGAAGCATTCGTGAAGGGGCATCTAATGGGCTGGGTGTGGGGTTGAATATTGGCATTCTGCGCATGCGCGGTGGCCCAAGGGTATGAAAATAGACGTTTTGGGCTGTAGGGGAGCCACTAATGGTCCAATGGGGTCGAGTGAGGTATCAAAGTGAAGCCTATGTGAAGGGGCATCTGATTGGCTGGGTGTGGGTCGAAATAGCGGCATTCTACGCAAGCGCGGTGGCCAAAGGGTATGAAAATAGCCGTGTTGGAGCTAAGGGAGTCCCTAATGGTCCAATGGGGTCGAGTGAGGTATCAAAGTGAAGCATTCGTGAAGGGGCATCTGATGGGCTGGGTGTGGGGTTGAAATATCGGCATTCTGCGCATGCGCGGTGGCCCAAGTGTATGAAAATAGACGTGTTGGAGCTAGGGGAGCCACTAATGGTCCAATGGGGTCGAGTGAGGTATCAAAGTGAAGCATTCGTGAAGGGGCATCTGATGGGCTGGGTGCGGGGTTGAAATATCGGCATTCTGCGCATGCGCGGTAGTCAAAGCGTATGGAAATAGACGTTTTGGAGCTAGGGGAGCCCCTAGTGGACCAATGGGGTCGAGTGAGGTATCAAAGTGAAGCATTGGTGAAGAGGCATCTAATGGGCTGGGTGTGGGGTTGAAATAGGGTCATGCTGCGCATGCGCGGTGGCCCAAGGGTATGAAAATAGCCGTGTTGGGATGTAGGGGAGCCCCTAATGGTCCAATGGGGTCGAGTGAGGTATCAAAGTGAAGCATTCATGAAGGGGCATCTGATGGGTTGGGTGTGCGGAAGGAATATCATTATGCGCATGCGCAGACGCAATGCGGAGCTCTCGTCCAATCAGAAGCGAGTATTTCAAATCCGTCACACAGCTCTCGTCCAATCAGAAGCGAGTATTTTGACCCGGTGCATTATGGGACATATCCAAGATGGCGGCACGTATGTTCAAGATGGCGGCACATCCGGTGTCGAAAACTGGCCATTTTGTCGGGATGTGGTCACCTAGTGTCGAAAACTGGATCCTGTATGGTTCCCGCTAGACGTTTTGGAGCTAGGGGAGCCACTAATGGTCCAATGGGGTCGAGTGAGGTATCAAAGTGAAGCATTCGTGAAGGGGCATCTGATGGGGGTGAGTGTGGGGTTGAAATATCGGCATTCTGCGCATGCGCAGTCTGGCTGTCCGTAGTATAGAAATAGACGTGTTGGGGTGTAGGTGGGCCACTAGTGGGCCGATGGGATCGAGTGAGGTATCCATGTGAAGCCTAGGTGAGGGAGTTACACTAGGGTGTCGTTTCCATTCTGCTGCGCAGGTCACGTGGGGGTTGTGACGTCACTTCCGGTTGGGTTGAAAGAGGCGTGGCCTTTGGTACATGTCTAGACTTGTTGGTGTGTGTTGATGTACTGGGGTTTTCCCCACAATGGCGGCTAATGGCGGCCTAGTCCGCCATGTTGGAAAATGGCGGCATTTGAGTCGGCCATGTTGGAAAATGGCGGCATTTGAGTCGGCCATGTTGGAAAATGGCGGCATTTGAGTCGGCCATGTTGGAAAATGGCGGCATTTGAGTCGGCCATGTTGGAAAAATGGCGGCATTTGAGTCGCCATGTTGGAAAATGGCTTAATGAGATTTTGGCCCCCATGAAGTGCGGTTTGGAAAAATGAAATATCATGTACGAAAGAAAGCTTTCAGCTAGCGTAAAGTATATTGTCTTGTCTTATGCTCTGAGTATTTTGTAGATCCTGGTTGTTTAATAGCTGCATCTTGAAGTAGTGGATTGGTTCAAAATCGTCTATTTTGAGGTGAAAACAACACACTTTTCTCTCCGTAAACATATGAAGCCAGTCGAGTTCAGCTCGGTTTTCGTACGTGATATTTCATTTTGGCGAACCGCACCTCATGGGGGGCCAAAATCTCATTGAAATGTGCCAGCCATGTTGGCAAGCTTAACGCTTCAACGCCCTGGTGAAATAGCTCAGAAGTTCTGATTTTCTAGATATTCCATGTGTGACGAAAATGCCCATGGCCTGGAGAATGTTATTTTCGTTCTACGCTGACATTCTAAATAACATTGTGAATGGACCGATAATGGTGGATATTCGACTTACCTGTATTAACTGTGCGCTGTAACTTTCAGCGAGGGACGTGTAAATATCGCTGACACGCATCTTGCATCGAAACCGGGCGAGAGAAGTGGAACTCTATTGATCTGACACGAAATCCAACACCGCCTGAGTCTATACTTTCGCTTTATGGAGGCTGCCATGTTTGGGCGCGCAAAGGATTCTGGGAGCCAGAGCCTATATAAGACGCAGAGAATGGACGTTCGGGATTCTGTCACAGACATTCGGCAAGTAAGCATCGTGCGGGAGAGCACATGGACAGGATCGCCGCAAATGCGCCGAAAGTGCCGATTAATTGCCGAAATAGCCCCGAACTGGGTTGGAAAGCCGAGAGCTGAGCCGTAGCTTAGGAATAATAGATACTAACACGCACAGTATCTGGGGACGAGAAGTCCACAGCGGTTCGCACGTCTACAGTAGTTGTTATTCAGCATGCATGGCGCATTAAAGTCTAACTTCTAACTGTACCGTGCGAACGATATCTACGGGAAATACGGAGCACCAAATATTCCACACCTGCAGCCTATTCTCATACAAATGCCATTCAGTATGTATTATACATTAAAGTCTGGTATTTTGTCCGCGGCTAACGTTTTGCTTCGGCAATAGGTGGTTAACTGTTTATTAGCCAGTGGTATTTGTACATAGGAACAGGTTCAGCGTAGTTCTCTACCTGAGCACCGGGCCGAAGTACTTTGCCGCAGTCCTCGGTTAATAGCAAATTATCACCGCTAGCGTTGGCTATGTATTTTACATGATTACAAATACTTACTCACACACACACCAGATCATCGGCCTCCGGGACGAGATCTGTACATACAGCTCACACTAGCTCGCACTTCAACACAGACTAGCGTTCGAGTTTACGACCGAGAATTGCGTACGTCCTATTCACTCACTCACCTTACCGCCACGGGTCGTATACAGGCTTCGGCTAGATGCGATCAATAACATATACTTGCCTACATACAAGATCGTCGGCCTTACGGACGGAATAGATCTAATCACACTCATCTACACTAGTTATTCACAGGCCTCGGCTAGGGATAACTGATAACACAAGCTTACATCCACTGTACATATTTACACTGCCGCAGGGCTCGAATTATGCTTTGCCGCAAGTCTTTGAATTCTATTACAAATCATTGATATTAATTGACATTACACTGTAAGGTAATAATATACCCCCGAGACCCAGGGCATTATTACCACATATATATGCAGACAATCTGAGCCTATTAACTCGTCCTTGGGTCAACGCCGTGAGGCCCGAAGTCGGGTCGCCGAAGTCGGATCGCCGAAGACGTGAGATCTGCCGAGCCGAAGACGGGTCGCTGAAGTCGGATCGCCGAAGACGTGAGGACTGCCGAGCCGAAGACGGGTCGCCGAAGTCGGGCCGCCGAAGACGTGAAGTCTGCCGAGCCGAAAGGGGTCGCCGCCGAATTCGGGCCGCCGAATTCGGGTCGCCGAAGACGTGAGGTCTGCCGAGCCGAAAGGGGCTGCCGCCGAAGACGCTGTGGTGTGCCGTACGGGCCGACGCCGCCAAAGGGCTACTGCTAGGAGAGGCAGTGATACGGAGAGGATTCCAGAGACGATTAATAAAGCTTAGATGAACTGGGCCGTGTAACCTTAGACACGGTAGACGTTCCATACAGTCCGGGGCTACGCCTACGACCGGAGAGGAACTAGAGACGCCGTACCATACCACGACGAGAGCCAGTCTGGACGAGACTGGGCCGTGACGCGTCATAGATAGGGTCTCATGTATATATTATATATTATTAGTATTTCTCTTTAAGATAAAGATAATACTTAACGATAACTACCTCTAGAGTAGGGATCTTTATTACAGGTATTGTGCGCGTACAGAGCTGTGTACATTGCAGAATACAATATTATTATTTTATTATTGCCTTGGTTGTTTCTACAGGTCCCCCCATCCTACCTCCTCGATCCAGACAAGGTGACAGGTTGAATCGGACCTTCCTCGTTGGCCAATTCCAGTCATACGAGACTGCGTTCACATCAGCCTGACAATTTGTCACAGGGGCCTGAGACCAGGCCGCCTCAAGTCTCGTGTCCACCGCAAGGATAGACGTTTTCTGACCGCTCGAACGTCACACATGGAATTGTCACTAATTCTTCGAAATGCAGTGACGCCCGTCAACGCTCGTAGTTACGCCTTAACGCTCTAACATAACGCCTTGACGCCATGATATAGACCGGAGAGAGAACAACAACAACAACGATGACACATGAGAGAACAACAACAACAAGAAGTTTTTTCATATAGTTTATTTTCCCCAATGTTACAGCATACCCACGCTGGGGGAGCCGCGTTGGGTATGTTTACAACTCAAAAAGACTCTTGCCCAATCAGAGGCCACCATTTGCATCTGTCATATTCGTTCCTGTCCGTTAGATGTATTCTTGTCCAATCAGAAGTCGCCATTTCAGCAAGTTCCATCTTCGACCATGTTCGCTCTGAACCGTTTATTCTAATCATCGTCGGACAGGCCTGGATATTCTTCGGGCAGCATGTCCTCAAACAGTTGTTTGCGCATTCTGATCGCATTTTCCAGGGCCTCGGTGGGTGGTAGCCCCATAGCCTCTTCGAAGTGACGCTTGGTCTTCATGATGGACCTGTGCGTGGGATCGCCTTTCATTTCAAGCGGTAGTAAGGTATACTGTTCATAGATCGCCATGGCTGTTTTCCTGATGCGGGGGCGCATTTGGGTGTACGTCTGTTGTAAATTATCCTCTCCGGCGTCCTCAATCGCTGCAGCGTAAGTATTGATAGATGCTGTCACAATACGATCCCAGAAGGTAGGTTCTGCCTCACTTTCCACGGACGTATGCTGACTATCTGAGGTCAAGCTCCCCGCATCACTAGATAGACTCTCGGCAATCTCTGTTTCGGTATCAGTCGGTACACTCTCAGCAGCCTCTGTATCAGCATCCGCCTCAACGGACTCCTCAGAGCCTTCAATCCCATGTATAGTTTTCTGGTGTCGCATCATATCGTAATGTCTGGTGAACGTGCGTTCGCACTCAGAGCAAGTATAAGTCATGTTGACGGTTGAACGTCGGCTGTGCGTGTTTTTGGAAATACGCTCGCTTTTATAGACAGTAACGCCCGTCAACGCTTAGCTTAACACTTCAACGCCCTGGTGAATTAGCTCAGAAGCTCTGATTTCCATGGAATTGACACCAATTCATCAAAATGCAGCGACGGCCGACAACGCCCGCCGTTACGCCTTAACGCCCGTCTCAACGCCTTAACGCCCGTCTCAACGTCTTAACACACTTTCTTAACGATTTAACGTCGTTTAATGATGCGTTCGAACAAATGTTGCTTTTGTGCTATTGCTCTGATATACGCCGCTTTCCAGTTCATGCCCGAGATTTTCAACATCGACGCTGTTCTTTCAATTTCCATATGGACTGGGTCCTTATTCAACAATTTCATATGGGTCAGTAAGTCGGCATACCGCTGACGTAAAGCCCGTCGTAGTCTGGGTGCCAATCTGTTATGGGATAAAATTGCGGCTTCCTCTTTCGAATACCCTTTGCGTTGAAACTTCTTTTCTGTGTCCTCCAACATCTCGCCCATCTCGGCGTCCATACTTTCTTTGAACAAATCCTTCCATAACCTCGAGTTCACATTATGTTTTTCAACCTCGGGTTGGTCCTTCACGGTTGGGTGATATTCCGGGACTGGTGGTATGAAGGAGGCCCGCTGTACGGGGGTGGGTTGCTGCTTCACCAGATGTGGACTCGTTGGATGGTGTAGGGGCTGTGGTGATGCCTCGCCGGGTAACAGGTGGGTCGTCAGCCGACGATCTTCCGGGGTATGGGCTTTTAAATCTACGAACAGGTAGCCGTACGGACGGCTTGTCGCCCCTTGAAACGCCTGCATGAAATGGTCGATGTTCTGAGGATAAATTCGACTACCAAACACACGGATTTGTGCTCTGTCAATGGGATTGGAGAACAACACAAAGTATTGGCAGTTCAAGGCAATATCTCTGGACGCCTTCCCTTGAGGAAAGAGATTCTGAGTCAAATAGATGACGGACAGATTGCGATGATGGGACCCTTTGGTGAATAGGTCGGCGATTTTCGAATTGTCCTTGGCCGCACTCATCAGATCATCGAGGACTACCACGTTGGTCTGCTCGGAATCGAAGTAATAGGGTTCGTCTATGTCGTGAGGAATTCCTGGGACAAAGCTCACATTCTGTAATCGCGTAGTTTCGTAGGAGGGCTGCCACTGGCTATAACACCAAACAACACGTGTCGGAGCTGGGGTTGCCACGACTTCCTCTAGAAACTTCATCACCCAGGACGTCTTTCCACACCCTGTAGGGCCGCTCACCGTCATCGTAGGGATGTCCTACGCCACTTGGTGAACCTATAGCGGGACTGGGTGGTGTCTCTTGTCTATGCGTTAGACGCATATGTCTGAGCATATTGTCGCGACGAGAGAGTGTCTTTTGACAGAACGGACATGTACTCGACATGGTTCCCGGTCAAAGGATGGATACAGACTGAGGCTAATGGTGTACATATGACCTTATATGACCACTCACTCACTCACTCACTCACCGTTGTTAGTGCGTCCATGCGTTAAGACGGGCGTTGGGAACGCCTCACGGGCGTTTTGCACGCCTCACTCACTCACTCACTCACTCACTCACTCACTCACTCACACGCGCGAGAACGTCAACGCCCTGTGGTGGTGGTGGGACCATCAATGGTCGAATGCGTCATGGAGGTGTCATCTTGTAGTTCTCGGCGTGCGGGCCCTCGATTTGAGAGGATATCCACACGTAAGCCCGCCATGTTGGAGCCGCCATGTTGGATCCGCCATTTTGGAGCCGCCATCTTGGATCCGCCATTTTGGAACCGCCATCTTGGATATGTCCCATAATGCACCGGGTCAAAATACTCGCTTCTGATTGGACGAGAGCTCTGTGACGGATTTGAAATACTCGCTTCTAATTGGTGTACGTCGCTAAAGGTG
>JAVTVY010042323.1:0-17784 GCA_036873755.1 Hanleya hanleyi
GAGTACTTCTGTCAATATGGCGGATTGCTTCAACGACCTTGCTCTTGGTGAGGTCCAGCCAATCAGCGAGTACTGTAGGTTCAACTTTTTCTCGCTTAGACCAATCAACGTACTGTTCTAATGCAGACAGGACTATCTTCTGGTCCGCCTTCAGATTTATCCTTCTTGGCTCTCTATATTTAGGTCCTTTCATCAGGAGTAATTTCAGATCCTTATCACTCACCACATCAAGGTCACCAGTCACAACATGGTTGCATGGTGTATAGATAAAGTTCGACAATTCACAATCACAACTATAGCCTCCTGACGTGTATAAGTTCCAGTCAAACTCCCTGACAGCATTGGAGTAATTGAATATTTTGGTGGCTATAGATTTAGTGTACTTATATGAAATGCAAGGAGGTTCTGTGAACTTAAAATAGTTTGGTACAGCGCTGCGTACCTCTGGATCATTCAGGATTCGAGGTAAATTAATGATGTCCAGTCCTTTATCCAAGTAGTTGAGTTTCAAGAAAAGCCGATCTTGAGATGTTTCGATTATGTTCACTGGACGATACAACCGAAAATAAGCTATATCTTGACATACTTTAATGATTTTTGATGGTATTATATTTCCTGAAGACGCAGATTGTTGTATATCTCTGGCTATTTGATCTAAAGCTCTGAGAGGTAACGCATACAGAACTGTACGTAAACTATGTATACTATTGAGTGTGTTAGTCAAACCCACTAAGTAATTCAAAGTGATATGATCGTGAATCATCGAACTATTAAATTCTCGCACTTGAAGTAATTCCCGGATGTCACGTGACCTTTGACCTTTGACACGGGCCTGACCTCGCACCGGAAATAACGTCAATGCCACGTGAATGCCACAGCCTAAAAAAACAGCTTCAATCATGCGACAAAATTTCTCGGCGTCCTACTACTTGTAATCACCAGAAAATGGTTCAAAATTGTAATGGTTTGATTGAAAGTACCGATATGATAGAAGAATGGTTGGTTTCGTCGTCATTATCACTAACGTGTGGCATTGTTTGAAATTACAACACATGTAAGGGAAGTGGGAAAAGGTGCCGACATACTGACTGCGCCACATGACTTCACAGTCCTAATTCGTTACAATTTTACAGATTTACGATATCTAATGTTCATCGGCTAAAAGTTATTATAAACATATTGTTAGAAAGATATTCCAAGTTAATAGTGTTCATGCCAGCGCTTGATGATCTCTTTCATTGATGAGCTTGATGAGCTCTTTTCGCAAACTGACGAAGCTATTGTAACGAAGATCACAGACGCAAGATTTCTCTTTCAGATTTTTGCCCATCCAGTCGTGGCTACATCTACAACCGAGCCCTTAACTTGTGTTATAAGCTTCACTATGCCGTTTGGAGGAACTATAGCTCTGCCCGTCAGGTGTGTCAGAATGAAGGTGGGGACCTGATTATCACTGATACCAAAGGAAAACTACTTCACATGGCCCAGACTATCCAAGCGTCAACAGGTAAGTCATTCCCCGTATTGCCATTAGCTAAAATTAGATAAAGAGCAGATTGTTCAGATAAATAAGTTGCATTAGTATAGGTTGAGCCAAGTTTCCATTTAGTTGAATACGAACGCCGACCAATTCATGGAAGTGTTAGATGTGTCAAGGCCTCGGTGAAGGAGATGACGTTATTCTTCCGAACACTTTTATATGTGACTGAGATAAACTTGGTATACATCGGACCAGTACTGTACAAACAGTTGTCCAAAGTCGGGCCAGTACTGTACAAACAGTTGTCCTAAGTCGAACCATAACTGTACAATCAGTTGTTCTAAATCGGACTAGCACTCGAAGCTGAGGTACATGTACCAGTTTCTATATACATTAGTAGGCATACCGATCCGACTTTTATTCATTTTGTTAAGTAACGCTTGTTTGGACCAGTACTGTATAATCACTTGACCTAAATCATAGCAGTACTGTACAATCAATTGTCCTTAAAATGACCAGTAGGGCACAAACCTTTGCCCTATATAAGACCAGTACTGTGAAATCAGTTGCGCTAAATCAGACCACTACTGTACAATTAGTTGTCCTAAGTCGGACCAATACTGTACAATCAGTTGTCCTAAATCGGACCAGTACTGTAAAGTCAGCCATGCTATATGCTATATATTAAGTAACACTTGTTTGGACCAGTACTGTATAATCTCTAGATGCAATTTCTGTACCCAACCCTATGCACAAAAGACGTGCTAGCACAACGTTAACGTCTCTGGTTCAAACGGAACGCATTCTTAGTATGTCATCAATATTCATGATCCTTCGATAATCAATATAAAACAACCGCGCGACTCCGTTTATGGCTGTAAGATAAACATAGGATCTATTTGCTTCAAATCTTACTAAAGTCGATAAATGTTTGTTGTTTGATGAAAATCTCTCACTAAACTTGAGCTCTTCGGGATAATAAATTATCCAATACAGGAGATAATTTCAAATATAATTGGAACTGCAAAGCAGTAGCTACCGGGGACCAGGTTAGCATGGGACATAACGTCTCTCCCATGGGTTCTAACTGTGACGCTCTACATCTGGTGCGCATGCACTCTCTACTCCACACATGCACAGTCGACACATTATACTCTAGGACAAATGCCCGGTTCAAGGGCTCTCGTTTAGTGAATACCCTATGCCTCTCGCCCCACTGGTTCTCCGAATGCGATTGCTTACATGGAGCGCACGCGCGTTCGAACCCGCGCATGCGCAGTCGGTTGATTCCACACTTGGGCGAATGCCTGGTCCAAGCAATTTCGGTTAGTGAAACCGCCGTGTCTCTCACCCCACTGGTTCTCCCTATCCCGCGCCACACATGTACGACCCAACGTCCCGTGTCTTCATATTCCGACAATTTTGATTGGTCGATGGCAGCTATCTTGTCCGATACAGAAGCTCTCTAAATAGAATGTGAAAGATCTCGACCCATTGGTCCCGTGTACCAAGTTTCGCATCAATCGGTGTAGCGGTTTCAGAGGAGATAATCTTAGAAGGTTTGGCGCTAAATCCAATATGGCCGCAAAACCGTTCAGCCAATCAAAAATATTTGCTTTCAGTGCTACAGAACATGGCCTTCCCGATATATCGCAGTAACCTAGAAATCTGTATCTATCAGGATTCAAAAGGATAAGCCATTGCAAAATTGGTAAAGTTTTTCACAAAATTCAAGATGGCGGCCAAACCACGTGGCCTAAGAGCAAAATTTTTGCATATTCGTGATCGCTATGTCATATAAAATATATTTCATAACTTTGCCCGTCAAAATCCGTTACTTGAAAATCCGACCATTTTGATTGATCGATGGCGGGCATCTTTTTTAACGGATGAACTTTATAAATCTAAGAATGAGAGAACTCCATCAATTGATGATGTGTACCAAGTTTCCCAACTATCGGACCAGCGGTTTAAGAGGAGAAGATCCTTGAAGGTTTTAAGCTAAATCCAAGATGGCCGCTAAACCGTTCAACCAATCACCGGCATTCGCTTTCAATGCAACAGACAATGGCCTTCCCCATGCATATAGTGCAGCAGACTAGGAATCTGTATCTATCGCGGTTCAAGAGAATAAGCTCTTGCAAAATTTTCACAAAATTCAAGATGGCGGCCAAACCACGTGACCTAAGAGCAAAATTTTTATATATTCGTGATTGCCGTATCTTATAACATATATTTAGTCGCTTTTCCCGTCCAAAGCCGTTACTTAAAAATCCGACCATTTTGATTGGTGGGTGGCGGCCATCTTGTTTCACGGAGCAAGAAATCCTACATGAGAATTGAAGACTCTGACCCATAGATTACGTACTCCAAGTTTCAAATTAATCGGTTCCGTGGTTTCTCCGGAGAAGAGCTTTGAAGGTTTTGACCTTTTTCCAAGATGGCCGCGATACTATCTGACCAATCAGAGCCCACTTGAAATATGCACTTCTCCAATATATCTACTATCAACTGTCCAAGTTTCAAGTCTGTGGGCCAAGCCGTTCTGGAGATATGGCTGGAACAAAAAACGGTGGATAAAAGAAGAATAATAATAGTGAATCCGAACGATTTCAAGAGGGGACCTCCGTCCTCCGAACCTGGTCCCCTAATTTCAAACGTCGCATCAAACGATGATGGCTTTTCCCGGTAATGAACAAGTCTACATGCATCTGGTAGAATCATCAATAATGATCTTTATTTACCGCAGATATTTGCTAAATTTCCTGTCACATAATATACTAATCTTTTGTTTTCTTAAATGAAACAAACGAAAATCTAGATAATTTTATTTGAAACAAGTCGTAGTACTACGAAATTAAAGGCGCAGAATATCTGCGCATTCACACGTCACACATAGCCTAACGTCTGAAAATAAAACAACTGTGATTGGACACGAGTACTCCTGTCACACTCTACTGCGATCAGCCGTCGACCGCTTTGCGCTCCCGGACTTTGAAATTTTTCACCAACGCGCAGTGACATCGCCGAAAATTGTGAAATCCATGATACCAGGTAGCTTACAGTACGCTCTTGACTCGCTTATGACGCTCTCGCTGCGACCTTATGCGTTCCCAGTTTGATCATCAGTGCGCTCTCAAATCGCTCCCACTGAGCTCTGTGTGCTCTCAGTGCGCTCTCAGTGCGTCCAAGTCGCTGCCGCTGCGCTCTCACTACGCTCTCAATACCTTTGCAACTCGTTCATTGCGCATGTGCGGCGTGTATAAAACATGGTCGGACCGAGCATCTCCTCTCCCTTCTTCCCTTCCTCCCCCTTCTCCACCTCATGATGTTGACAAGGAACTGCTGTGCAATTAGCACATTCTGCCTGTCTGAGGCCACTGTCAAGAGCAAATGCACACTGATTGTGTATAGACGATGGAGCTGTATTTATACCGAAATGTGTGGTTGGGGTCAGTGGAAGTGAGATCGTAATAAGAACGCACTGTGAGCCTATTGCAAACGTCGGAACAACGCCTTGAACGTATAACGAGCGTCATAGTCTCAGTGGCAGCGCAGTTTGGACGTAGAATGAGCGGAAACAAGCCCACAAAGCGTAGTAGAAGTGCAGTAACAGCGCAATAAGAACGGAAGAGGCACGTATTGAGAGCCCAATTAGCGTACAGCAGTCGCACACCAGTCGCAGGGGACGATTTCTGCGACCCCAAGTCGCTTCTATGCGTTGTTGCTACGTCCACATATGCTCATGTAGTTCGCTTTGCGCTGCCATGGCGACTGTACTGCGTCATTACACCGTTCTCGTCAGAGCGCCGACCCGCTGCGTTTGTTTTGTGCATGCACAAAACAAGCGCTGAGGTTTGGCGCTCAAGGTGGCTCATGGCGACCCTCTCCCGTCCTTGACGATTTCCACTGCGTCACCAAATCGTTCTCAGAGACCTTACTGCGCTTTGCCTCACGCTTTCATACTTTTCAGGTCGCAGTGGGAGCGCCAGCGTGATCGCGGGTGAGTGTGACAGGGCTGTAAGAACGACCGTCGTAGTACTACGAAATGTCATACATAGCCTAACATCAACCTGCAACCATCTGATTCATCTGTACGCGGCAAGACTGACATTGGGATCGTGTGTATCCCTTTTCGTCCTACTTTCGGCAACTATGCGAGGGAATTCCCCGAAGTCAACACCACGTGATATCGTTAGCAAATCAGCCATTTTCGAGTGATGTGCTCTCCTACTTGTTCAAAATTACAGATCTACAACACCTCTTGGATGATACGGAAGTTATTCATTTCTGTATATTTTGTAAGCTGGGACAATGCATGTTTCAGAAGTAGTATAAAATGTCGGTAATTTATCAGATTTCTCGAGTCTGTCCTCCACCGGATGTAGACCGAACAGTATATGGTAAAGTGTCCGATATCGCTCCGCAATAATGACGACATACGATTCCCAAGCCATTTTATGGATGGTGAAGTGTACGCAAATGAGCCTAACGTCTGAAAATAAACACCTGTGATTGGACACGAAGAATGACCGTCAATATCTGTCACGGGGTCATTTTATGCGACGGCTTCTGTCGGCGACCTAGCGTAGGGCATCGATGTAACCTGAGCGACTATGACACAATCCTACCTGTGAAATTTTCCACAGTTTGAAAGAAACTCTATGGTGATGCTATTTTTGAGCTATATAGATGTAATTTCACTGAAGGTTTCATTTTTTTTTTACTTTCTCAGTTCTACCCGAGACGTATTTCACCGTTGGAGTGCATGGTGGAGTTGTTGCTGATGACTGGCGATGGGTGAACGGACAGCGGATAAACCCAGATTTTCGCTGGTGCCTTTACACATATATTGGAAATTGGCTGATTGCTTTCATAGCGACGGAACTTGATGATGCAGGATGCTTCGTCAACACCGTGGATTGGACAAATCTCGCGTTTATTTGTGAACTGAAGGTTTAAAGTCCGCCCATTTTGGAGCTTTTCAGAAATCAATACATTACAACACATATAAGGGAACTCTGCATAACATTTTTGGAAGCTCGTATAACAAACTCGATACCATCACTCCGTGGTATTGATAATGTATCACGCTTGAAATAACTTTGTAATTTTCACCGTATAGAACTCAAGTACTGTTGTTTCATGTACCGGGCTCAGTTACATAGGAAGACGTCATAATGTATTCGTGTTCAGTACACAAAGGTCCATAATGCCGTGTACGGTCACAGAGGTGTATGAGGTTTATCATACGGGAAATTTCACAGGGCATGGGAAAAGGGCGACACACCCACGGACCGCCCGTTGTTAAATTATACGACATCAATGACCTTCGTGAACTCGAGCACGAATGAATTATAACCAGGTTAAGGTCAACCCATACCTGCCCATACAAGCGTTTTTAACGAATATTTCATAATTCCGGTAGTGAATTGAATCTCATTGCCGAAGAAAAATCCGCTTCAAATCCTGAGATAGTTAGAATTCGACAATATGCAAAATATTTCCCGAAATTTCGCTTTAGCTAAACAATGACTATGTGTGGATTCTGGCAACAATTATATTTTTATTTCCATGTTCTCTTGTTTATACCTACTGACCAAAATATGCCTTTAAGAATTTAATCAGTGGTGAAATTGTTTTGTAGAAGCTGTTCACAAAACTCATGTTTTCTGCCGAATTGTAAGATTTTTAAATTAATGAAATTTCCAAAAGTACGATTCTGAAACGAAGTTTTATTATTTGACGCATCTTTTCAGTAATTATTAATTAATGTTGGTAGCTAGTTAGCAAGTTTTCAAAGAGAATATGCCGGGAAAGTAGCAACATTTGAGCGCCAAACTCTTATATACAAACTCGTCAGTGTTTTTTTTGGTGTCACATTCCAACTATCTATTTATCATTAAAAGTGCATTTGATCGTGGTAATATCAGATATTGACATACCGAACTGTGACGGTTGGTCCTAACCTGATACCGTCTCCCTGTGTAATTGAGTACCCGGTACATGAAACCACAGTGATGGAGTATTATATGGAGAAAGTTTACAAAATTATTTCAAGCGTCATAATATTATCAGTATCACAGAGTAATGGTGGTCATTTTGTAGAGTTCAGTTTGCAAGAACAACATTTAGGTCGAGTTATCCATTGACATTTGATAAGCTCCAAAGCAGACGACTAATTAAAATGGAAAGACTCTAGTTCCATACGCTTCGTTCTACACTCTTACCGCTGGATGTTGTAAGGACGATGCAGTGTAGATGATGACATGTGTAGCCTACAGATAACTGGTGTCTGAAATGTTTGCCTTGAAGCAAACTGAACGATTCCGCTTTCGGGAGACTCAATGGAATCTGCTTATGTACAATTTTAGTTTATGCCTGCTTAGAATCGTAATTGGATTGTTTATGCTATCGACACAGTGGTGAGATGCATATGTGTGCATAGTTGTGGACACAATCAGCTGTGTTAGCCGGGTAAATTCGGTGTATGTGTGCGCTGTGAAAACCGGATGTGCAAAAAAAAAATGCTACGGTGTGCCCTGTTGCAACGCGTTTTGTCACAAATTTCGCATTTTGTCGCAATGTGACAAAACGCGTTCATAGGCTACTGCATGTAGAGACAAAGCGTTTTGTCACAACTGTTGCATTGTATCACAGTTACGACAAAACGCGTTAACACTATACAGTCAACGCGTTTTGTCGCAAAATTAATTGTGACAAAACGGGTTGTCGATTTGAAAGAATAAACCTCGCCGATGATTAAGAGTGTTGTCGAAATATGAAAAGTTTATCGAATACGTCTGGAAGCGCACAAGGAGCCAGAACTGCTTTTCAAATCGTTGGAGCACCTTCATCTTCCTGGCATAAGAAGAAAAGTCATCTACGTCTGCAAACCTTAGTTTGGTTATCAGTTTACACTGTTATAAATTAACGTTATTTCACAGTAAATGTATGTTGGAGTTTACAGTACATTTAATCGTAAACACATTAATCTGTACAGTGAACTGTGATATTTCAGTTGACATCAACTGGAATGGGTAAACTTCGCACACACGTAACATAAAATTCCAGTTTCTTCTGAAAGGAGGTTGATATCTTTGCACACGAAACGCTCATTTGCAGGAAACATCCGACACCTGCGTTGTACGATACAACATTCAGAGCATTATCAGAACACGCACTGGGACGAACGCAGCGCCTAACTTTAATTTTCGGTCTATAATACGGTTTGGGTTTGGTTTTATCTGACTTGCAGTTGTGTCCCACTATTCGCGTAATAATTTCACAGATTCCTTCGTGATTATGTAAACACGCGAAAGTGCAATGGCCATGTATTTCGGACTTGACCTACGTTGCCGCCGAACCGATAATTGTAGACAAGGGTGCCAGTTTGAAGGATGTTAAAAAAACGGTAATTGTGCATTACATGCAACCTAATTTACAGTTGAATGCCTGTAAATAAACGGTAATTATAAATTACGGTGCAACATTTTACAGTTAAAAGCCTGTTAAAAAGCGGTAATTGTGAAATACGGTGCGATGTAATTTTACAGTTGAATGTACTGGCACCTTTTCCCAGTACTTTTAACTGTGAATTTACGGCGTGATTTATAACAGTGTAGCAATAAACTTATCTACATATTTACAAATTCATCTGTGCAATCACAAAATACTTTGACTCTGCATGCAATATTAACGCCTTTTCCCACAAAATGCGAAATTTGTGATTAAACACGTTACGACAGCGTTGTTATTTTCCCCATGATCCATCGATCAGATTGTACCATAGTTCTATGTGGTGTGTAGTCATATTTAGTATTCCGTGTCAGATACTTCGATTATTTATCGATTCCCAGTGAACCAGAAAATAACTCAGTGTTGATAGCTGCACATAGAAGATGGCAAAGCCCTGGTAATGAACAGCTTGAAATCTGAACTATAGTCAACAGAGCCAGAAGAAATGGTGTTGACCCAACACTTTTTCATGTTGAAGGCTGGTCAAGATCATACAGTGGTATTGAGAAATGGTCATGACCAATGTGAACATGAAAAATGCCTTTGAGGTCAGTTCTAAACCAAATACTGGTATGGTCAACCCCAGTAAAGGGTGTTGAAAATATCTCAACACCATACTTTGGTGTTAACTGGTAAGTGCTAATCATGACCCAACACCAACTAATCACGTTGGCCAACAGTAATAAAGACTGTTGGAGAGATATGGTGTGTTGGTCTAAATGGTTTGTCGAACATCATTTTGTTGATGTTGATCAACACCATTTACCTGGCTGTGAAATGTATGATGGCATCCCTCTTTACTTGTTGGGACAACAATACTCATGGTGGTACTTATCGAATACCGATGTCCAAGTTGAAATTTGACAGAAGTTAGACATATAAGGATCTTTAAGCGTTAACCTTACATAGCTCACGAATTCACGGACTATGTCAGCATTAAGGTACAATGTACTCAATTGGCTAATATTCTTTCGCATCTATTCAGAATCTAATTAGCAAAGCTGTGAATTTGTTCTTCTTTTCAAAGATACTTTTCTATTTAGAACAAGGTGCTGATTATACAATATGATATGTTTCCGAAGTCCACCGACCGCAATATGCTCCTGCATGGCTTCACATGACCGCAAATTTTGAATGAGAACTATTTACGTCATTCCGCAATTACAATATGCTGCTACCGGAGAAAGCTTGTCATTCATAGGCCAGAATCAACATCACCTGTGACGTAACATAACAACGTAAAACGCTGAAAAGGTGCTTTCCTTCACTAGTCGTCGAGATTCCGCTTCACGCGAGGACATTCCTTTGAAACAAGTCAAAATATTTCAGGCGGATTAATCTTCCTCGACGAAGACATTCCAAAAAATAGATGAATATCTCTATTTGACCTCTCATAACACTTATGACCTCAAAAATGACCTTTAAGATCAAATGGCATATCATGAAGGGTTGATTGAACATGAATGACAGCTTTAAACAAGCGATGCCATCAATATGTTGTTTAGCCATATTCTGGTTCACCGGCTGGCCCACTATTAAAAATAAAGGCTAACCAGACATGAACTTTTGGGTACTTAGTGAAAATCATGGTCCAGTGCTACACTCACAGCTTAGAAGACATTTCTTACTTCCTATCCTACCATAGAAAATAAACTCAACAATTTGTGTTATCTACTTTTTATTTTAGCAACAATACATATTTTTAAAAGCTTGATAATATTTGTATATGACCGACCTGCCGGTTATTTATATTCCATGTCTTAAAAATCTTGTTAATTTCTGGAGTAGTACTATATTTATAACAGTCATGGTACAATTGTAGTAACATATTGTTAACCCAATTATAATTAGATATTGTTTATGTACGCTGTAAATTAGCCCATCAGTTAATCACTGTCAACTCGTTGTTGTTAAATTCTCACACTGCACACTTGATTTGGTAGCTATGTTTTCAAAATAAATTTATGTCTTTTCTCAAGTGCGCTACAGGTAATTGGTAAGCATTGATGCTTGGTCAAGAATTAAGCCTTCTGATGAAGAAACTAATAATTTCTAGTTATACTCGGAAATTTGCGTTTCCAAAGGTTTGTTTATCTTCTAATAGTAGTCTGCTTATCAATACTTTATAGATTACGCCGTTATATTCACACACCATCACTGCGTATTATCACATACTGGTCCTGTCTGTTGATGGCGGTATAGCCAAACAACCGCTGAAGAGAGCTTTAAACAATGCACATCCATTTGTTGAAAGCTGACATCCATGACAGATATATGGGCAATGTCTTACTCTACAGTTCAGGAGTTGATACCATCTCCAATTTACACTTTCTCGGCCATAGCGGTCAGTTTTAATCACTGGAAGCGAAACTGACCATTTTTCGTTTGAGGTTTTATTCTAATCTAGAAGAATCTGGCTTTACAGAAATGTAGCACTCTTGAGTATATGAATATTTGATTGTGAATGTAAAATATTTAAATAATACTGTGTACGTAATATATATAGACATTTATAATACTGTGCATGTAAAATTGGTTAATCCTACCTGTCCTGGCTGACACCTTCCGCACCGCCCCCTGGGTGTTTTTTCCCCCTATCTCCGGAACAACACGAACTTGAGAGCTGACACTCCGTAACTCTGTAGTTTATCATATTGAGATTATTTCGAAGCTATTTGCATAACTCACGAAGCACACCCTCACTGGTGGGGGAAATTCAAAACGGCGACCATGTGGGGAACAGGAAAACGATGTTTTCGTCCTTTTTCTTCAAAATTCCTGCTTTTCTGCGAGAAAAAGTGTACAAGAGTTATTTGACATCAGATTATTATTTACTAATTTATCAAGCAGTTTTTGCGAAAAATGCACATAGATACATAATTCGGAAAATGTGACCGAAAAATCGTCAAAAAATGTCTTTTTGAAAAGTCATCATGGCGGTTATATTGGATTTTTTTTACATTTGCTGGTATAAATGGACCAAAAGAGATGGAGTGGTAAGTTACAGCACTCAAGCCTTAGGGATAGCGGAAATACATAGCCCCCAGCAGGCTGCGGAACACTCCCAAATCGCTCAGGCCATGTAGGGTTAAATAATATTGTTCGTGAGAGTTTTTGTGACACTGCGTGTGCATGAGACATATATAATGACTTGCACTAATTAATCTCCAAGTTACTGGGACACTCTCTTTACACTTTTTTGTCATTCTGGGTTTGTGAATGCATACATTAGGTGTAAATAATATTGCATTATTTATACATTCACAATTGTAAACTCTGTAACTTTGTCGTGAGTAAATAAATTCTACGTCATTGAGAAAAAGACTGACTGAATGACAGTATAATAATTCTCAGAACTACACTGTCAATTTGCAAACCCATTCAACCTAGCTCAGAAAAGATCAGCGTTTACATTGTTATCCCATTCAAAAGGTTTTGATAAGAAATCAATTCTCAGATGAATGGTATAGTAAAGTAAGTCTGCACACACACAACCGAACTGGTTCCCTAAAACAAGTCGGATGTAGACCACAGAAATTTAGAAAAATACATGTACTCTCTGAAAAAAGTTGAGTGAAATTTCACTCAAGTAAGAGTGGAAGTTCATCCCACTCAAAACTTGAGTGAGATTTTCACTCAACTTGAGTTACTTTTCACTCAACCTGAGTTAAATGCACTCAACTTGAGTGATATTCACTCAAGCACAATAGTGGAAATTCATCCCACTCAAGTTGAGTGAACTTGAGTGGTTTCAACTCAAGTTGAGTGAAAAGTAACTCAAGTTGAGTGAAAAGTAACTCAATACATTTCACTCAAACTTGAGTGGAACAGTTCACTCAAGTTTGTTTTAGAGAGTAGATAGAGAAAATTACGGAATATATATTGCCATATTATCGGTACAGGTCACTATTTGACTTGAAATGTTAGACGTCTCAATGCATAAGTTGTCAAAAAGGGGAACGAACAAACACACTCATTTCGGAGATGTTTTGAAGAAAAAAAAATTAGAAAGAATATAATATAATCCACAAGCTGCAAGATGACTGGGATTTCGCACAACATTAGCCCCAAATAATAAAAGAGATCATAATATATATAAACATAGGTTAGTTTCCTGCAAGAGAGAAGCAGTCAATAATGTTTAGTGATACTTTCGTTACCTTAATTTGCACGACAGCGCGAAAATGTATGCGGATTTATATATAGATTTGCCATGTTGGGTGTACGAACGTGTTCGATAGTACTCGCATACAAACCTGTGTATGAATTCGCTTAGTCCGTCATCCAGAATTGGTCACATTACAACTTTTCCGACATTTCTTTTATCAGTGTGATCGGCTATGAGTCACTATTATTAAATTGTGGCTATTCCTCAATCTCAGTAAACTCAGATATAATACCACGGAATATTATATCTGAATTTAGCCCTATATAAATCCCGTGCAAGTTGAAGCTACTATTGTTAGCCAATCAGATTGATAGCGGATTGCAACTATTTCAAAATCACGCCCACAGTAATTACACACGGTAGCTCGTGGTCTAATATATAAACTAAGATCGTGCATTGCATCCACAGGGGCTCGTTACCGTTGTTAATTGGTTAATAGGTTGATTATAGGGGGGTCAAGGTCGGTATTAACCAATTAACAACGGTAACGAGCCCCTGTGACACGATTGAGCACATATCCCACTAATGTTGTGTAGGCCTACATGGTGTCAGCTTAGTGTACATAGTTTTAATATGGTGTACTACAGTATTTATGGTAACATCATGGTACACATCATACTATCGTAATATGCACCACACGGCACCATGGAGTACTATTATAGGGGTTTGACAGAACTATGATACGCACCATGGAAAATGTATGGTACATCGTAGTAATCCATTATACAACATGATTTTACAATGATTTGCCATGGTATCATCATGCCATGATGCGATTCACACTGTACCATCTGTAGTGCTCTAGCGGATGAGCAAATCAGACACAGCTCGTCTGCATAAATCAGATGATTCATGAATAACCCAGAAATGTTATAGCCTACCTTGGTGTTCGTTAATCCAGTATCGAGTTCATGCAGATGATTCGAAGACAGACTACACTGCGAGAACTCGGCCTGCCTTACACCGTTTGACATATTAAAGAGGGTAGAAAACGTAGATACCCATTTAACATTGAACTTTTGCATCATATGTAAACAATATTTAAAATATACAAAGGTCAATCTCTGTCAATTATGTTTTTCGGTAACGTCTAAAATTAATTAATTGACCCCGTAAATCGCTTTAGATGCGTCCATGAAACAAATAAACTTGACTACCAATGAACAGTAAAAATTAACAATTTCTTTAAGAACAGAATACACTGATCCGCAGATCTACCAGATTTAAACCCAAAATGGGAATGTTCACAAACAGTTAAAATTATTCGCTCAAGGATATTGGACACATTCCGCAGCTATTGCAATAGGCTTGTACTTATCGGATTGTGTAATGTCGCTAGATTAATTCTTTACAATCAGAATAATAGAAACATACGTCAGCTCATCAGGCAAGCTGTCGTGTCGTAACACGATATTAAGGATAGCTATCCCGTTAGAGAGAATTTTTGCTCCCCCGTGACAATTTGACTGCTTTATCAATAAATACACAAGATAACCATAATGAACCATATATTTTATGAAAGCGTACATCGTAGGGATTCCAACTATACGACTTGTATAACGACATTGCTACTGTGTAGAAAATATTCCAATTTAAAAAAATTCAAATGAAAGCGATAGCGTCCATGTTTCAACTTTGATGGTATTCCTTGATAGGCGACAACTCGAACTAATAAACTTTATCGGATTTTTTTTGCCTGGTGTTCAAATAAATGAAAAAAAGTACTATGTTATGGTCATTTGTCTTAAAAGTTGAATAAATAAAAAACTAAGCCGAACTTTCAAAAAGTGATAAAAAATTACTAGATCACCTTTATAGGTAACAAGCATGCCAAATTTCAAAAGCATAGCATGGATACTTTTGGATAAATATACGTTTAAATCTCGGATTATGTAAAAAAAAAATGAAAGGCTAGAAATGGGGCAAAATGTGTCCAGCTATACATTAATCCTAATTCTTGCTTGAATTTTATTATCAATACATTTTTAATCTCTCTTATGGGACCTACTTGAATTCCTGTTTATTTTTTATAACTATTACACTAAGTTTATTCATCGAGGCGGTTTAAAATCCAATTTAAACTTTAAAAACTTGCTAAAACTTGTTCAGCTGAGAAATGTCCACACCTGCGCTATCACTTCACAGTGGGTGTCTAAGCTAAGTGTCACTGCGTTGAGGACACTTTCATATGTATATATTATAATTAGAAACAAAACTACGGGTGTTTGCATAGTTTTGATCACAAGGGGGTAGATAAATGTAAACGAGTAGGACTTCTAGATATTAGCTTACCAAAACACTGCGGAAACGAGTTTTGGAAAGGGTAGCCAAGCACATGCAAACTGCTGTTCTATTCTTACGACAGACTATTAGGGTGGCCAGTTCCTGCGAGTCAATTATTATAACAATACTATGCACACTCAGGTAGCTATTAGCGGCTTACAATAGGCAATCGTGTGAAAGGTTAATCTTTTTCCAGCTGGATATCGAACCGCATATAATTCAATCTGTTAAATTTTTCCAGTGCCTCAGACAATAAATTGTTAATCCTAATATTGAAGCACTTCTAACTAAAATTTCGAATTCATTTTTTCACCAATTGTTAGACGAAATAGTGAATATTTGAATGAAGAAATAAAACAAATGACCAATTTTGACCCTCTAATGGGATAGCTATCCTTAATACATAAAAGTAAGTGAATATATAATTTATGAATGCATAGTTCCAGTGTCCTCTATCCATCAATACTAGCGGATTAACCAAGTTTCATATCATTAATTATATCACGAAATATATCAGGTGACACAACAGGTAAACACCAGGATGATTAATCTCCACTTTAGGTGTGTAACACTTCGTCTTTGTATTTTTCATCTGTGACTGAGGTAAGTAGGGTGCACTATTTAGTTTTTACCCCTCGGCCATTTTGGCCTCGGGGTATTGTCGTCGCCATGTACGTCCGTCCGTCCGTCCGTTAACACATTTTAGGCAAAACCGCTTAAGACACAACCACCAAATTTTCAACACTTATTTATCTAGTGCTGAGTCAGACGCCTATCGAAAGTTGGTCCCCTCGGCTCATATTTTACAGAGTTATGCCCCTTTACAGATATAATAATTTCTATTTCTGTCCTATATGCCTGAATGTAATCAACTATACCTGCAGACCTGTGTTCGATATAGCTACATTATTTTGGAAACTTATTTATATTGTTGTATTCTACAAGCCAACAAAGGATTACTCGCCTCGGTTTATGGAGTTATGCCCCTTTTCGATGTAATAAGCTCCGATTTTGTTATCTGTAGCTGAATGCATGTACAAGTTATATCTGCAGATTCGTGTTCGGTACAGCTTATTCATCTCGGTTCTTATTTTACAGAGTACTAAGTCAGACGCCTATCAAAAGTGGTTCCCCTCGGTCCATATTTTACAGAGTTATGCCCCTTTACAGAAATATTAATTTCTATTTCTGTCCTCTATGCCTGAATATAACCAACTATATCTGCAGAACTGTGTTCGTTATAGCTACTATATTTTCAACACTTATTTATCTAGTGCCGAGTCAGACACCTATCGAAAGTGGCTCCCCTCGGCCCATATTTTACAGAGTTATGCCCCTTTACAGATATATTAATTTCTATTTCTGTCTTATATGCCTGAATGTAATCAACTATATCTGCAGACCTGTGTTCGATATAGCTACTTTATTTTGGAAACTTATTTATATTGTTGTATTCTACAAGCCAACAAAGGATTACTCGCCTCGGTTTATGGAGTTATGCCCCTTTTCGATGTAATAAGCTCCGATTTTGTTATCTGTAGCTGAATGCATGTACAAGTTATATCTGCAGATTCGTGTTCGGTACAGCTTATTCATCTCGGTTCTTATTTTACAGAGTACTAAGTCAGACGCCTATCAAAAGTGGTTCCCCTCGGTCCATATTTTACAGAGTTATGCCCCTTTACAGAAATATTAATTTCTATTTCTGTCCTCTATGCCTGAATATAACCAACTATATCTTCAGAACTGTGTTCAGTATAGCTACTATATTGTGGAAAACTATTTATATTGTTGTATTCTGCAAGCCAACAAAGGATTACTCGCCTCGGCTTATGGAGTTATGCCCCTTTCGGATGTAGTAATCTCCGATTTTGTTATCTGTAGTTGAATGTACAAGTTATATCTGCAGATCCGTGTTCGGCACAGCTTAATTGTCTCAGTTCTTATTTTACAGAGTTATGTCCCTTTTTACCATTCAGCCAATTTGGCCTTGGGGTATTGTCATGGTGTACGTCTGTCCGTTCATCTGTTACTGATTTTAGGGAAAACTGCTCGCGATAGGTTTCTGCCGCCAAATTTCGACCACTAAATTACTTGTAGTCATGATGCCCATCTAAAATGACACACCGGTATAAATTCAGCAGTGAAGTTGGAGTAAACAGCACACTTAATGTAATACCACTTAGCATGGGTAGTTCTATACTCCATACACTGATCCATACACTGCAAATTGTAAATTACTTTTAGCTTGATCATCCTACAAAGAACTATCTCTTCCACAATTCACACTACACATGGGTCTCATTCACTTGGGGAAAGCCGAGGGGTTTTGATC
>JAVTVY010042324.1:0-19616 GCA_036873755.1 Hanleya hanleyi
ACACTGGGGGAACAGGAAATGAACGAAACATGGCGTATTTTGGGTCATTTCAATAGATTTTCCAGAAAGTATGGAGTACGTTCCGAGGGAAGAAAATTTATCCCGGGTTAAATTTGCATAACTGGCTTGTATGTTAAAAAAATGGTATGAGCATTCCCATGAAGAAAATATTTACTTTTATATGGGTTTTCTGGGTGGTTCGGCAACTCGGAAAGACGGAATGGCTTTACCAAGGGTCGATTTCCAGCAACGAGGGGTCTACTGTGGATTGCACCCTAATGTGACCACATTTTAAAATATAACATCAATAGCATATATAATCACATTAATTGTCTTCAAATCACCTAGAAAATATACGGGGCATGCATTACTGATGATCTGAGATGATATTCTGTCTATGGGGCATGCATTACTGATGATCGGAGATGATAGTCTGTCCATGGGGCATGCATTACTGATGATCGAAGATGATATTCTGTCCATGGGGCATGCATTACTGATGATCGGAGATGATATTCTGTCTATGGAGCATGCATTACTGATGATCGGAGATGATATTCTGTCTATGGGGCATGCATTACTGATGATCGGAGATGATATTCTGTCCATGGGGCATGCATTACTGATGATCGAAGATGATATTCTGTCCATGGGGCATGCATTACTGATGATCGAAGATGATATTCTGTCCATGGGGCATGCATTACTGATGATCGGAGATGATATTCTGTCCATGGGGCATGCATTACTGATGATCGGAGATGATATTCTGTCTATGGGGCATGCATTACTGATGATCGGAGATGATAGTCTGTCTATGGGGCATGTATTACTGATGATCGGAGATGATAGTCTGTCTATGGGGCATGCATTACTGATGATCGGAGATGATATTCTGTCCATGGGGCATGCATTACTGATGATCGGAGATGATATTCTGTCTATGGGGCATGCATTACTGATGATCGGAGATGATAGTCTGTCTATGGAGCATGCATTACTGATGATCGGAGATGATATTCTGTCTATGGAGCATGCATTACTGATGGTCTGAGATGATATTCTGTCTATGGGGCATGCATTACTGATGGTCTGAGATGATATTCTGTCTATGGGGCATGCATTACTGATGGTCTGAGATGATATTCTGTCTATGGGGCATGCATTACTGATGATCGGAGATGATATTCTGTCCATGGGGCATGCATTACTGATGATCTGAGATGATATTCTGTCCATGGGGCATGCATTACTGATGGTCTGAGATGATATTCTGTCTATGGGGCATGCATTACTGATGATCTGAGATGATATTCTGTCCATGGGGCATGCATTACTGATGATCTGAGATGATATTCTGTCCATGGGGCATGCATTACTGATGGTCTGAGATGATATTCTGTCTATGGGGCATGCATTACTGATGATCTGAGATGATATTCTGTCCATGGGGCATGCATTACTGATGGTCTGAGATGATATTCTGTCCATGGGGCATGCATTACTGATGATCTGAGATGATATTCTGTCTATGGGGCATGCATTACTGATGGTCTGAGATGATATTCTGTCCATGGGGCATGCATTACTGATGATCGAAGATGATATTCTGTCCATGGGGCATGCATTACTGATGATCGAAGATGATATTCTGTCCATGGGGCATGCATTACTGATGATCGGAGATGATATTCTGTCCATGGGGCATGCATTACTGATGATCGGAGATGATATTCTGTCTATGGGGCATGCATTACTGATGATCGGAGATGATAGTCTGTCTATGGGGCATGCATTACTGATGATCGGAGATGATAGTCTGTCTATGGGGCATGCATTACTGATGATCGGAGATGATATTCTGTCCATGGGGCATGCATTACTGATGATCGGAGATGATATTCTGTCTATGGGGCATGCATTACTGATGATCGGAGATGATAGTCTGTCTATGGAGCATGCATTACTGATGATCGGAGATGATATTCTGTCTATGGAGCATGCATTACTGATGGTCTGAGATGATATTCTGTCTATGGGGCATGCATTACTGATGGTCTGAGATGATATTCTGTCTATGGGGCATGCATTACTGATGGTCTGAGATGATATTCTGTCTATAGGGCATGCATAACTGATGATCGGAGGTCATATTCTGTTTTAAGCCATATGGGTAATTCATTGGTATATAATATACTGTACCTCCTACAGTCAACTTACTACATATTGACCGATCGTGTCGGATAGCCTCATATATATATTCTACGTAATGTGACGTCATTGTGACTTAATCTTTGAAACTGTTCTCATAAAGATTGGTCCGACTATAGTTAGGAGAAATTCACCTTTCTCGCCCCCAGCACGTCTATCCACTCTTCCACCGGGCCAACCCTTCAAACTGCTTATGTGACCGTTTAGCCTTAATCAATTAAACATTTAAGCACATGCATTTTTTTTTTATTCCGTAAGACGCAGTTCCTTGTGGGGTAATCAGGGTGACTGCATCATTTTGTATTACAATGTGTTGGGATGATTTTACACCAGTTCGAGGATGTAGACGATCAGTCTTGAAGTATGCATGCAATTTCATTACATTGCGTACACGGTAAAAACTGATAAGAAGCAATCATAAGAAATGTAGAAGTAAAATGTTCAAGACAGAAAAAATGCAATTTGCCAAAGATGCTTCAAACAGAAGGCTATTCATAAAGCATATGATGATAAGCTATCACGTTTCCATAATACAATATAAGATCCAACTGACTATGAAATAAAAAAAACTGGGGCGTTAAGCAACTCAATCAGGAGAGAAGTGCGTTTCTTGATGAAAATTGACCATAATAGAAAGATAAATCGGGTGACCGATCTTGGTTGCCATATTTCTTTCATCCGTGATGCCGTGCATGGTCGGCGAAACATGTATGTAGACCCTAAATGGTCCCGAAATGATAATCACTGACCTACAGTAACTACATCAAGTAACTGCGTATTTTTTTAGAAAAAAGAAATACCGATATTGGACTAAAATAAGAAACGAAAATGTCAGCTTATGACCACCATTTCAGTCTTCTCGGGTTGCTTTTAAGGAAGATAATGCTAATGACCTGGAAATAATGCGAATAGACTCAAAGTGGGCACACAATAAAAAGATCTGATGTGGAGTATTCCAAAGATGAAATCCGAGGATTTGACGGTGCCAAAATATCCTAAAATAGAAGGAAAATGTAAATAAAACATACGTTTCAGATTACCTCTGACGGTCGCCATTTTGAAGCTTTCCTTATTGTCCTCATGGAAAGTTATTCAAATTGGCTCTTACGGAACCATATTCTGGTACGAATGAGCTCAAACGTGGGATGGGTATGATCTGGAGTGGAAATATATTCTTAATTAAACGAGATACACCAATTTCAGACGACACATGATGGCCGCCGTTTTTAATATGCCCATGATGCTTCTCACAGAAAAGTTTAAACTTGACTCAAGGAAGTCCGAAATGTTAGCTGATTAACCAAAATAGTCTGAAGGTGTTAAATGTGCGAATTAATGTAAGACAAATGCCCCGAATTCGACGCTTGTAGATAATATGGTTCGAAGACATATTTATATAGCCATTTTGAATTCACTCATGATAAATATAATTTTTGTACAGAGTATTATAGCTCAAAATAGTTCAAATATGTTGATCTATGACTTTGTCGCTTTGACTTTGTGTCAAAAACAGTTAGGCTTAAATGACCTCACATGGATTTTGCGACCTCATATGACCTTAAATTGGAGCGATATGTAAAAGATCAGAAAAATTGACGACGTCTGGCGACTAATAAGCAACTATATGACTCAACAGGGAAGCCCAGTTCAGCACCTCACATTCTTATTAGAATACAGAGGATTCTAAGACGGTCTTCTTCATTGTATCGAAGGTTCACGGGGGAATTATTATCTGGTCATATCTCAGTTACCAACCAATATTATCCAGGTTCCATATATCCAGTGCGATTGAGACATTTTTCCAGCTCACTTTCATTCAGTTGACTGAGCCACTATGAGAAATAGCAAACCGTGTGTATTATAGTATCAGTGACGTTAGAATAACGTCGGACCCATTCACCTACTCAGATATGATTAATTCCTGCATCTAATGATCCCAAACATAATAGTAAAATAAAATAATAGAATGAAACAGATGAAAAATATAACCCTACAACCATTCTATCCACTCAGGGGGTACCCAAATCTCAAAGGTTTCACAAGTTCAATCAAGTATTATTCAAAAGGTAATCAGCTGGACTTGCCTACAAAATTCCCTATGGAGGGAAGTGGGATTAGGGTTAGCTCAAGTTCTATAAACTGTTCAAATTGGGTTATCTCATCCGTGGCCGGAGAAAGTGGGAGAAAGATCGGAGATCCGCGATCATATCTTCTGTGGGTGTGTCGGTGGGGTAATGTTTTTTGGCATTTAAGTGTGACATTGTTGTCTTCGTTGTGACATGATATACATATTGGTGATGAATTCTTGATTAGCATAGACAGGTGTGAATTTGGTACGGTTTTTCCTAATATTAATCTTGTGATGATGCGATCGTCACGTTTAAGACCATCTTCTTCATTGCATTTCTTTTCTCATTTGCTATCTATTTTGCTTCTAGTGACAGTATACCGTTACTTAGTTCCTAATCTTATGGCCACAGCAGGAGCAGTTGTTGTTAGGCTGTCTGGTTGTCCTAACGGCGGCTTTATTTCCTATGATATTAACGTGGGACGGGACCCATGCTAGACTAACGTCAATGCAATTGTCGCGTATTTGTACACATATACTTTCTATTTTGTTTATAAAATGAGGTCTACTGTCGGATGCAGCTTTCTCAATTGATATATGGTCACTGAGCTAGGGAATCATTAAAAATCACCGCGAGTCGGCTTATATTCGAGGACCCATTACAGGGCCTTGATTATAGCGAGTAGTCATGTTGTCCGGAACTTCAAGCATTTCTGTGTGCTAAGTTCTGTGATAACTAATGCCGATCCTCTATTGCTACTTATGTTTATGAGCCGTCGTTGTATATTTTTAGCTGATTTTTCCAATTCAATTGTAATGACATTTATATTTAAGTGTTATCTTTTTTAGTGATGTAGTTGGTGTATGCTCGTGTCCACGCGATGTGTGTCTATTTACCAGGGTGGTCTACTGACCTTGTCAGTGTCAGAGATAATTCCACAATGAATAGGAACAATATATACATGATATACACAGAATAAAAAGCGAGCACTAACACTTGGGCCAGACAAAGTAACAAAATTTGACTACCGGTATTGTGTGCTTCGGTGGATATTCACTTGAGAGTGAGTAAAGCTCCAACATCCTGTGAATACTTTGGGACATAAAGCAAATAAGGCTGGATAGTACACTTCACATGTAATATAAATGACAGAAGGGGTTGAACGCTTGATAAACATGCCTAATTCAATATGAAGATTAGGTATATAGCTATTACTTTATTTATGAATATGACTATAACAATTGTTACACATGCCCCTCAGTTAAGAATTCGAGAGACGATGTTTATTACTTATTACAATAAATCGGTAAAACCAGTCAACACTAATTATATACAGAAGTTATTTTGCGCTGTATTTGATAGTAATCTTTGGCTGCTACTTTAGCTATGAAGTGGAGAGATCCTACATATAACAAGCGCTGGATGAGCGCAAAGACCTCCGTCGAGGCAACAGGGTCCGTAGCGTAATACATCACTGAATAACATACGGTCGGATACCAAGCTCAATTTTGCATTTGTTGGACGTTAGCTTCATCAATGGTAATTAATCTGGGATTGAGGGTTCCTCACTAGCATGTCCAGACAGGGATGTGAAAGTCACATTCCCAGCAAATAATTTGTGTTTGATTTGACGTGCTTGAAATATTGGGGTATGGAATAGAGTATATTGATGGAAAACCTGGGAAAGTGCTTGAGGCATTAGGCCCCATCTCACCCACACCTCCCCATGAGAGGATCCCCTCACCCAAATCAACACGTTAGCGACAGAAATGAGACCCTGTGTGTCTAGTTGTACCAACTTGCTTGTGATTTTGTGCTATAGGCCCAACACAGCAACACTTCATATTTTGTATGTGTACAGTATAGCATCATCATTGATGAGAGAATGCTCTTCAAAACACACCTGATTTTACCGACACTTCGTTCTGATCTGTCTCAACATCATATGGTGAGGATTCAATGCGCTCGGTATAATTTTGTATACTGGTGTTACAGGTCACCTTCGCCTTCACCTTACTGTATCAATGACCATGGACTTGTACATGTATCACATTCACATTGAATGGTGATGGCTGATGAGAATATTGTTCCTATATTGGAACAAATGACTGGATTCCACGCAGCAAATATTTATTGTGTAACAGTGAGAAGAAAAGTAATTGTATAAACATTCCAAGCCTCATTGAACACAAGCCGCACTATACTTGATATGAATATAACACGCGTACATTAGCTCGCTTGGACGTCGCTTAGGTAAATATGGACAGACTCGCAAAAAACTCAAAATTTTCAAAAGCCACAAAAATGCCCTCAGCTTGTACAGAGTAAGTAAAAATACTTATGTACAACTTGATGTTTAGAAATGACTGTGTTGAGCGGTTCTATTCCCAACTTCTCTTTTATTCTATGTCATAGAGGACAGGGCTTGGTAGATAATTAAAAACTGTATTAACTCGGCTTCACATTTTAGAGAATGACTTTAATTGAGCCAAAGATGAAAGAGAAATACACTTATAAAAAAAATCTATTTAAAAATATATATGTTTATATTAATTTCCATAATTTATTGAAAAAAACTATACGTAGACTTCGACCACCCAATATCACACAGGCCAGGCAACTGTGAGAACAAGTGAAAGATACCCATCGAGTTGAGCGGATTTGCAGATAAACAACAAAAAATTGCACTTTGTGCCTCACGAGACCCATCTCCATAGAGTGCATGCCAGTTATTTTTCTAGACTACAACAACAACAGTTTTTGCCTGTATCACAGTCCGAGCTTCCGATTACCCTTCAACCTTACCCAGACGACGGATAATTTTTGACAGATTGTCCGGCTAGGTTGTTGATCGGATTCACAGATCATGAATTCCACCGTGACGGAATCACCGTTGGGAAGACTTTTTCTTTATTTAAAGTCATGTACTCGGAAGTTCCGTGGTCATACCCATGTAGTTTCAAGTTTAGTTTGCTATTCTATATGACATCTGTTTACGGATCCATGAAAAATCTACAGATGATCCAGCATTTTCAGTAAATCATGCCTTGAAATGTTCGTGACGGAATCACCTGAAACGGACATGACTCTTGACTAGTGTTGCTTGTATATTTTTTTGCTGCTCTGTTTCAATCTGACTATTCTTATATGACATCTCTTACTAACATACGACGCGACTGGATCATCCCAGGGGTTAAATCTAGTCCGTGACGGAATCGACAAAAAATCGTGATGGAATCACGAGTGCGCTTTTTAAATCTTATCGGTAAAAGTGCTTTATTAATTACACATTTTCTTCAAAAAAATATTCCTAGAGTGAATTTATCTCTTCTACTTAGAAAATTAAAATTCTGACCTCTTATTTTTACTAAGGTATACAGCTCCCGCCACATGCATATCTTTTCTGCAGATGTTTCAAAATAGTATAGTTTTCAGTAAAGTGCAATTTTTCTTCTTTGACAATTTAGAATTTCCCGAGTTCTTCATGTTAAAAAATTGCGGGAAAAATATTTCGCTATTAAAACACATCTTCTCTATTATTGGCTTGTTCCCGGGGATCATAGGAAGCGAATAGAACAAACAGCATGCTAATATAGGGTCTACGACAGAATGTGGAGTGAATTTTATGCGAAAAAGGGATGTTTAGCAATGTCCGCTTTTCCGTGGAATTCATGAGCGCACGATTGAAGTATCATGGGAAGATATATATTTCCAGTCGCTATCTTCCCCCCCCCCCCATCTTCAAACAAAAGGAAAAGAAAAAGCCGAGAGAGCGCCTCGTGAGGCAGAGTTATTTTTCCAGACTACAACAACAACAGTTTTTGCCTGTATCACAGTTCGAGCTTCCGATGACCCTTCAACTTACCCAGACGACGGATAATTTTTGACAGATTATCCGGCTAGGTTGTTGATCGGATTCACAGATAACGATTGAAGCATGGGAAGATATATTTTTTCAGAGAGTTCTTCGGAGTTTTAAGTTTTTGATCTCTGACTTTGAATTTGACTTAATTCTCACTTCCGATTCGCATCCTGGTGAATGACACTCGTCCTTTATCTTTTTGCCGATTCAGAGATTCTCGAGGAAGTTTCCAATTATACTATCTGGAATGCGAGTTTTTCTTTCGTGAAAATTTACTTTTTATGAAAGCGCAGGTTTGTCTTCGTCGCATACCGGCCATCTGTACCAGCGTGAAGCTATAGATAAGATAAGATAAGATAACTTTATTGACACTAAAACACAGTCACAGGGCGGGTTATATGGTCATTTGGCACAAAAGGACGAAAATACAACTGTCAGTGTGAAACAATAATATTTAACAAACAGGTTGAAGTATGTAATACCATATATACGTATAGCAGTTACCAGTTGGACTAGCTGAAGTATAGATAGGCCTATACACATATTTCCAAGGAACTAATAAGTTTCAGTCTTCCGCAAGTTCTCACATAGTATCAGGTATTTGGCAGTGAGGGTCAAAATAGATTTGGAGATACTCCCAAGTACCAATTTAATCTTTTCCGTTTTCTGTAACTTTGAGAAGTATGGAAACATTTTCTGTATTGTATTAATGAATGGCACTCGTATATCCTTATAGCTTTGACATTCAAATAAGACATGGTATTCATCCTCGATAGATTGACATGAACAATGTGTACACAAGCGCTCAGTTCTAGTTATATTCTTGTATCGGCCAATTTCTATTTCTAATTGATGTGCACTAATTCTGTAGCGGCAGAGAACACTTCTTAATTCCTTGGAAACGACAAGATCCACATAACTGGCACGGTTAAACGAAGAAGTCATTAAAGACAGAACTGTAAGTTTATCAGACGAGTGGATAGCAGATAGTATATCCTGCATTGCAAGTATAAGTACACGCGCGAATTTAGTACCCTCGAATAAAGAGACCCGGTGGAAGCGCTGCAAAGGATACACACCTTTTGTGACGTAAGCATTCATTTGTGTCCAAAGAAAAGATTCAAGATTTCGTCGGGGACCATGACGATCCCTATTGGAAATACTATGAGTCGTGGGTTCCCCATATGACAATTATTTGGCGGGAGATTTCACGTTGCGCTCCTAGACCTCCGTCTGATCGACGGAGGTAAAAACATGTTGTACAGTTGTTCTGACTGATGTGTATATGCCCACGTAACTATGCTGTGAACGACCAATCCTAATTATAACACGACTTCCATATGGTATTAAATAAATACACATGTATATGATCAACAAATTCCAGGTGAAACGTTTCTACTACTATAACGTGGGATAATGGATGTTTCAGATCCACAGAGTGCGCAGGGTCCCCAAGACAAACTGTCAGGCTACTGGGAACGCACTCGGGCACTGATCCTGGCCAACGAGGGAGTTCGATTCAACCTGTCACCTTGTCTGGATCAAGGAGGTTGAAAAGGAAGACCTGTAATGACAACCAAAGCAAATTAATGCAATACTGACATATAATTCTTTGAGCAGGTATACAGGATTCAAATCGTGGTAGCGTATAATCCCTGCAAAGAAGATCCCTACTCTATGAATTATCTGTACTCTTATAGTTATCTTTAACCGAAGTTCAATAGAAAATATATACAAAATATATATAGCCCTAGCTATAACGCGAGCAGGCCTGGTCACAGCCACAGTCTGGTCACGACCGGTTCTCTCATGGATGGGTCCAGCTTCTATCTTCCTTCCCCAGGGCTTTGTAGTAGGATCCAGCGTCTATCGTCCTTCCCCAGATATACGTGGTAAGGTCCAACGTCTGCCTTCCTTCCCCAGGTCTTCGTTCACTCCCGTATGGATGAACACTGCGTCGTGTCTCGTCTTACACGACCTGGCCCTCCCGTGGTTATGTCCGACGTGTGTCTTCCTTCCCCCGGTCTTCCTCCCTCGGGTGGTATGGACTTCTCGTCGTCGTCGTGTCTCGTCTTACACGACTAAGCCCCTCCAAGCGTTGATAACCGTCAATGGATGCGGACGGCCTGGGCACGACAGTACTATCACAGTACAAAGGCTTCTACGGCACCGGCCCGTCTCTCTGTAACACCGCAGGACTATTCAACTGCACGGCTCACCACAGCAGCAGACGGCACCCCTCGTAGGAATACACCCCCAGGCTTCAGCGACCCCGCTCACGGCGACTCACTCCGCGGCCCCGCTACAAGGACGAATCATCAAGGCTAGAGTTACGGCTACACGGTCCACATAGGATCGGACATCAATAACACACGGTGGATAGGCAGGCACCTGGTCTAGTAACCCTCTCCCTATACTACTGTATGGGCACCCGGAACCGGCACCCTCCTTCTATACTACTGTATGGTCAACTGGTATAGGAACCCTCCTTCTATACTACTGTGTGGTCAACTAGTATAGGAACCCTGCTTCTATACTACTGTATGGTCAGCTGGCCCTTGAACCCTCTCTCTATACTACTGCACGGTCATCCGCAATAGATGGGCGTCAGGTCAAGGATTCCCCCTCTATATACTACTGTATGAGACAGTAGTAATCTATCATTGGCCGTGAATTACTCAATATATGTACAGGGTGGTGAGAGACTGTATGCTTATGGGGCCGTGAATGGATAATCGTTTATCGTACGATTTACTGGGTAGATGTATATATATCAAGCTATAGGCTCGAACCTATAGCTTGTGGGTGTTAGCATGAATGTATTTCAACCCGTGGGTTGTGGTTTAAGTACATGTGTGCATGAATAATTGTTTATGTAGGAACTGTGTATGAAATGCTTTAGCTATATCTTCTTCACAGGGACTCGCATCCCTTACCAGATACAGCTTAATAGATACACGAACCACAGCGCAATCTTTGAACAACTGTGCGATACGGTTGAAAGCAAAGAGAGATGCGGCTAATGTATGGCCATGCTATCGACTCTAACGCCGTTAGTTAATTCCCAGAGCTGAGCCCGTACTGGCGTACGGTAGAGAAAAAGAATAACCATAGCGATAAGCGTCTATACTCTTAACTTCCAGCGCAATATTCGTTCAACTGTGCAATACGGTTGATGCCGAATAGAGATCGAAGTAGAGTAAACACGGCCCGGACATGTGAATGTAAGTGTGTGTAAATGTATGCAATGATGATGCTATAATATTCGGCGGCCTGGTCCCGGCCCGCGGCGGCACTAATTCGGCGGCGGCACAAATTCGGCGGCGGTACTTCTCCAATTCGGCGGCGGCCTTTCTCCGGCCCGGCAATGTACTGGATTTCTTCTCCCCAATAGATTTGGCGTGTGCTCTCACCTCGATGTTTCTGCTGGTCTGCCTCGTTCCAGCGAGAGTCCGGCTTATATATGGCTACCGCTCTTCTGCGGATAAAGGCAGAAACACGTCGTCGAAGATGACAGCGCCCTCTTTATTGTCACTTACACCACTTCCCGATCAGTTTATCTGGACTTCGCTGGATAAATATGGCTATGGAGGAACAAACCATAATTCATAACGGACATAACCGGTAAATCTCAGCTTCCAACTCTCTCTAGTTAATTCATACGAGGACCGCAAAGTTCACTGTCCCTCATCTGCATATTTACCGAAATCGACTTCCGCATTCCTGACTGACGTCATTTTCAGCGAAGCGAGTGGGCTTACCAGAGTCCCTTCCACCGTCCAGACTGGTCGTTTGAGATAACTTCGCCGGGATTTCGTGGCATTGTCTGTCTCCCGGATTATTATAGTTCATTCTAGGCAAATTACAGCGCTGAATTCCATCAGGTAAGTCAACCGCACACATAAACACAATGTAACTTTCGTTTTCACAGTAGTCACGTGTCAGAACACAAGCAGTGGCTGATTAAAGGGGATCCCAAGGGGTGGTTGTCATTCTGCACTTTCGTTACACAGGCTTCCACTGTATTACGCTAAGATAACCAGCGCATCAAATCATCACCTGAAAGTTTGTACAGTATATTGTTGTGTTTAGCTTAATTTTCGAGTTATGAAAATTGTGTTTCAGTAATAGTTACATTGATGTTAACTGTGTCAGCTTCAAGCAGCATACTTGGTGCCAGTGTTTCCAATCCAATTGCTACAATAACTCGAATTAATTTCCTCACTGCCACAGAGGAGGGAAATTCTTATGGATTTTAAATTAAGTTCTCATTTTCTGCGATGATTAGGGACGACGCCCAACACTAACAGGAAATACGTCAATCAATATAAACACTTGTGGCTTTGACCATTGAAATCCGTGTGATTCGCATGCGGATTTGATCGAAAATAGCTGCAATCGATGAACCCTAATAGCCAATCTGGAATTGACAGAGTGACATGGCTTGTCGCGCAACAGTAATCTGTAGTCATGTTTCAGAAGCGTAGGTGTATAGAGTGCTTATTTAGAAGATCGAAAGCACTTTATATTGTTTTCCCCAGTCCCCTGAATACCAATTCTAAGGTCGAAAATGTGACAAATTGCTCGCTTGGAATCAATATGATTCCACATTCTTCTTAATCATAACAACCCGACGATGTACCAACGGAACGTATAGTATATTCCTTCCTCAGTCACAGTGAGCAAGGGTCGGTTAATTGTGAGTCAGACATTACAATTTTGGCCGGCACTGTTCATTGACAGGCAAACCCTATACAGTCCCTTTGAGATCCATTTCTACCAGGGATATAGACTCCCACCATTTTGTCCACACCTGACCCGCGCTCCTGCCGCCAGTACAAGGAAACGCCATGTTCGCTAACTTCTGCCTCGCAAACATTCTTTAAGGGTCCGTGTAACCTTGCACAGTTCAATTTTCGTTTTTCGTTTTTGGTTTCTCAAAATCAAAAATTGAAATTTGACCGTCAATTTTCAATTTTCGTTTTTTGTTTCTGTAATCTCAAAATCAAAAATTGAAATTTGACCGTCAATATTCAATTTTTGTTTTTTGTTTTTGTGATCTTAAAACCAAAAATTGAAATTTGACCGTCAATTTTCAATTTTTGATTCTGGGATTACAAAAACAAAAAACGAAAATTGATATTTGACAGTCAATTTTCAATTTTCGTTTTTCGTTTTGCTTGACGCAAAAATGAAAATAAAATATTGAAAATTGCCTTGACTTGTCCGTTTTTCGTTTTTTGATTTTAACTTTGACGTATCAATGTTAAGTTCGCACGTGGACGGGTTATGATGTCACTTCCGGTATGACGAGTAGAATAGAAAACGCAAATCGTGTCGTATAATATGTGTGGAGCGTGAGAGGCATGTGGCCCACCAGGCCATCCTCGGGAGCCAGTGTATTGATCGATTTGTTAGGGTATCTATGCATTGCCTTAGTTAGTTGCCCACGGTAGTTCTGGATAAAACAAAGATCGAAGGGTATCCTCTAAATCAAACCAATTATTGAACAGGCTCAGCAAGCTCATTACGCCAAACCACTAGCTGCAATGTTTGAGAAGTGACATCGCTGGCATAACTTTGATGTCAGGCTGAAATCGTCATCGAGAGTCAAAGCAAAAACCGCCGGCTTGGGATACCGACATGCTAATTCAAAGTAACCTCAGGGGATGAAATGTTCGAGATTGAGGCAAGGACTCAAAAACTCACTCGAATTACCAAAAATGTCCGGGTAAACCCTGTGAGAGGATTCACGATTTACCTGGAGTTGTGAAGATGGACCAGACAGGTCTAGATAGATGGCATCCCGCAGTTGTCATTGGTTAGTGGCATTGAGACCTGAGCCAATCAGGACGCAGTCTTAGATTTTCTCATTTCTAAAAATAGATGTTTAGAGTGCTACAAAAGCGAACAGCATTCATGCATACAACCGCTATTTGTTATTGATTTGAATTATAGTATTCGTAAAGATACCAACAAAGATTTAATACCAATAAGAGTAAGCATCGCGGTGATGGGCCGCGAAATCCGTATATGGCCAGCGTTCCGTAAACCACCATTTCAAACAAGCACACAAACGTCACGTTTGATGCCAGACTGTTTCAACGCTTCAGGTCCAATCTTCATTCTCTATTTTTGGGACCTGGATCGTTGGAGAGTTCACATGCCCGTCAACGTTCAGCACCAAACACGCTTCAACGCTTCAAGTGCGGGTGTCAAAAGCTTCAACGCATCGTCGCGGGAAGTTCCTTTTGGGGTTATCATTAGGGTACCCACGTATTTAATATTTTACCCTACTTTAATGAAACTCATATGTGTATCAACCCTGTTGTTCTCCATATAATGCTTCACACCTATACTGCACGAATGCCTACTCACTTCTGGACATGCGCAGTTGGCCAATTATAAACTAGCTCGAATGCCTGACTCCAGGGATGTATAGTGTGGTGACACTCCCATATCTTTCCCCCTACTGGCTTTCCATATTGTGCTTCACACCTGACTAAACAATCCGATTTGCGCTTTCCCTACTACTCCGCGGACCGAAAGTGACATCATAAGCCTTGCGCGTGCGCAGTTAACATTGATGCGTCAAAGTTAAAATCAAGAAACGAAAAACGGACAAGTCAAGGCAATTTTCAATATTTGATTTTCGTTTTTGCGCGCGAAGTAAAACGAAAAACGAAAATTGAAAATTCAATGTCAAATTTCAATTTTTGATTCTGAGAAATCGAAAACGAAAAACGAAAATTGAAAATTGACGGTCAAATTTCAATTTTTGATTTTGAGAAACAAAAAACAAAAAACGAAAATTGAATTGTGCAAGGTTACACGGACCATTAATGCCAATGGAATCTGCCTGGTGTAATATGTTTTATGTTAGACTGAATCGATACAATCCGCTATTTACGTCTATCCCCGTCCTTTGATCTTTGTGTTTGATGCTGAGTCAGCTACATCAATCGTAATTACAAGTCGGTTAGAGGAGGACGTTACATGACAGTAATATGACTTAATATCTATTCACCTTACATCGATCCACGCTAATAGACTAGCCAGGGCACTAAATTACATGTTTATTTCAGCCGCTAAGAATTCCAGGTTTCATGAGTTTTCAATTGCAGCGGTTTCATGTATTTTTCAAGCTCTTTTCTGTTTCCTTCTCCTCACTCAGAATAGCAGCATGACCTTCCATTCTTAGACGCGATTCACAAGAGAACCAAGGAACAAGTAGCCATCTGTGTGCTATGATGGTTCAGGCCTCTCGAGAAATTGGGCTAGCTGTAAATAGTACGCAAAGCGGAAATTCATTATTATTGAGGGTGTTGACTTCCGGTCGCGTCACGGCCCAGCAAGAGTTATCTACCATAAATAAGACCGTACGCTTCAGTAATTTCAATGTTAGTCCTAATTGGGAACCCACTCTTAAACATTTGCGGTATGAGATGTGGCACCTTGTTTATTCTGTCTCGTGCTGTAGAACCCGATGGGAGGAGTCTCGGGACCATTGGTTGAATTTTGCTGAAAAGTTCAGGCCTGGGGTGGACATGTTAGTAGTATGCAATGCGCAAATTGAGGGGATAGCGCCTCACTGCGCATGCGCAGAACTTGGTGTGACGTCAGAAGTGTGGATGTGCGCATGCGTGAGTTTATGCAAATGAGTTTATGCAAATGAGGTGTGTGTGTTTTCAAAATGGCGGCTTGTTTGTGTGTGTTATGGGTGGTGTGTTTCAAAATGGCGGCTTGTTTGTGTGTGTTATGGGTGGTGTGTTTCAAAATGGCGGCTTGTAGTTGTGTGTTATGGGTGGTGTGTTTCAAAATGGTGGACAATTTCACCTGCCCCATTCCCGGCCCTCATTTGCATATTTTCAAAATGGCGGCTTGTTTGTGTGTGTTGTGGGTGGTGTGTTTCAAAATGGCGGCCTGTTGTTACTGAAAATATGCAAATGAGGTCTCTGGGTTTTTTCAAAATGGCGGCTTGTTTGTGTGTGTTATGGGTGGTGTGTTTCAAAATGGCGGCTTGTTTGTGTGTGTTGTGGGTGGTGTGTTTCAAAATGGCGGCCTGTTTGTTGTCCCCCCTTTTGAAAATATGCAAATGAGGTCAATTGGATATAAGAGGAGTCGATTTTTAGGGAAAGGGGTGTATTCAATCTGACTTACCTGACCTGAAGTGTGGGTACAAGATGGCGGCCAGTTTTTGTGTCGTGGGAGGTGTGGGTACAAGATGGCGGCCAGTTTTTGTGTCCTTTTTGGTGTGGGTACAAGATGGCGGCCAGTTTATTGTGTCGTGTGGTGGGAGGTGGATAGAAAAACGTATAAGAGGAGTCGATTTTTAGGGAAAGGGGTGTATTCATTGCACTACTTTGTGGAGCACTCTGACTTACCTGACCTCTGACAGCCAATCAGAAGCGAGTATTTTGACCTCGTCTGCCTGTATGGAATGCATGTACTGACTTGGTTCTGGGTTTTTTCCATCACGGTTGTGCGCAGGTGTATGACGTCACTTCCGGTCTGCGTGAATCGGGCGTGACCTGGGACTATGGGATGCATGTACTCACTTGGTTCTGGGTATTTGTCATCACGGGGAGGTCACGTGATCAGTTCAAGGTCATATCCATTTTTTTCCATCACGGTTGTGCGCAGGTGTATGACGTCACTTCCGGTTTGCGTGAATCGGGCGTGACCTGGGACTATGGGATGCATGTACTCACTTGGTTCTGGGTATTTGTCATCACGGGGAGGTCACGTGATCAGTTCAAGGTCATATCCATTTTTTATCGATATGTCAACCCACACCCAGTCCATTAGATGCTCCTTCACCTAAGCTTCACTTTGATACCTCACTCGACCTGTGGTGTGAGTGAGTGCAAAAATGTATTCATCCGCGGTGATGCAGTCATGTCTGGCGGTGATTCGGTCTCGGGAAAAAGCTTCCTTGCCCAATGCCTACGGACTTTACCGAAGATACACGGACTTTAACGAAAAGACACGGACGTACACGAAAAGACGCGAAGGTGAACGCCATTGTGGGAAACCTCCCACAGACAGGTCAGTACATGCATTTCTATGTTGTTCACGCATAATAAAAGGATTGATCTGTAATCTGTGTTGTTGTTGTTGCTCCCTTTTTTTGGACTAACCCATCAGAATAGTACGTATCACGGACTATACCCGTAGAGCTACATCTGGTCTATAAAACATGTCCCTCTGGATCCCACACCTTCATTTCTACAGAGCCATGGCGGAGATCCAGCCCCATGCGACTCGCATTTTACAGTATGCCACCGTGGTGAATTCATTCACGGGTTACCGAGCAGTGGTCCGTCCATGTTTGCAGATGGCGACGACAACGAGGGACGACGCCAGATCCTGAACGAGTTCACAGAAGCGGTCCTCCACAGAGTGCACCCGATGGAGAGGCGTGCCATCACTCACCACTACTGGACTATGACAGCCATCCTTGATGCTCGCGCTATGGACCAGGAGCGCTCACGCCGGAACCAGCGCCGGCTGGTTGGCCTTATACTAGTCTGTGCCCTATTCACCCTGGCGCTGTGGTATTGACACTATAAATACGAGGGATGAGACAGAGTGTGTGTCATTCTCCCTTCGACATTTAGAGCAAGCATGTCACTACGAGCCATCCTGCCTCTTACACCCAGTGTGGGGTTATACGTCTATCAAGATAAAGTCACCCTGGTGAAAGACGATGAAGCTATTTACTGGGCGCCCGCTGAGATGCTATCGAATACGGTGACGCTACAGCGTGATGGCTGGACTAAATTTAAACGGGTGTTGAGCGGTGAGTTGGACGGAGACCTCATCCACCTGGACAATGCCATCTACGTATATTCCGACCCGCTCGTCCACATACGCCTGGGCCGCTACCAAGAGCCTACGCGAAGTATCCTCCTAAGCCCCTCTGTGTGGTCAGCCTTGGAGAAAGTAGTGCCTATTGTGGACCAGTTGTTTACACCGGACGACCGATCACCCGACCAATTGGCATGGGCTCGTGCTATGGAGGACGCCCTGGTTGAACCCCATGAACAACTACATGAACCCGACGACGATGCCATTGATTACCCCGCTAGACTCAGTCAGCCCAATGACATGACCACCTGATCCTTTGATCTCACGTGGTTCTCCCTATAAATACGAGAGACAGTGAAATCTGGTACCATTCACGTACTGACCATGACGGAGCATATAGTACTGGCGTATTTCAGCTTGACCCCCGAGGTTTTCCTGCACGTGTATGCGGATAAGGTCGATATCATGGAGGAGGCGGGAGACGTCTGTGATGCGGACCCTACACAACCGTGCCCGGCTCACATTCGTCTGTCCCGGGAGAGCTGGACCAAATTCAAACGGGTGTTGTCTGGTGAACTGGACGGCGACCTCATCCACTTGTGTCACGATGTGTACATCCGACGCGGCCCTTTCTTTGCTCAATTGGCTCGGCTAGATGGAGGTACAGTGCATTTTACCCTTCACCCTGATCTATGGTCTGCATTGAATGATGCCGTGGTGGATGTGGATGAAGTGCTTATCAAGCGGTCATCAGACGAGTTGGACTGGTCATTGACCATGGCCACTGTGGAAGTCCACGAAGAAAATCAGAAAGAAACTCAGGCCCAAGATATACCTGTTATAAATAAACGATAGAGCCAGGGTCCATCATCATTTTGTCACCATGAAGCGCTGGGAGAAGGTGTTGGATAACTTATACTACAGTCCCGACAGTCCGGCAGCCTATAGTGCATTGTCGGCTCTCTATCGAGCGGCCAAACCCCAGGGGGTACAACGTGCCCAAGTCTGAGATTGGTTAAGAAGACAAGATACCTATACCTTACATCGATCTGTCCGTCGCCATTTTCTACGGAACCGGGTCATCGTGGGAGGAATAGATGCCCAGTGGCAAGCGGATTTGGTGGATATGAGCGCCTTTGCTAAACACAACGATGAGAATCGGTATATCTTGACGTGCATCGATATCCTATCCAAGTATGCGTGGGTGGTACCCATCCGGACGAAAACGGGGGCAAATCTCATAGCGGCGTTCAAAGACATCTTCAAGACCGGGCGCAAACCTTTGTATTTGCAAACCGACGAAGGCACGGAATTCCTCAACAGACCGTTCCAAGCCTTTCTCAAGAAACACAAGGTGTTTTTCTTCCATACGTACAACGAGACCAAGGCTTCCGTGGTGGAGAGGTTCAACAGGACATTCAAAGGCCGCATGTATAAATATTTCACCTATAAGAATACAAGGCGGTACATCGATGTTCTCCCGAAACTGGTGAGGGGTTACAATCGAGCCTATCATCGAAGTATAGAGAGAGCCCCCATTACCGTGACCCAACGCAATGAAGCCCAAGTACGGCGTGTCTTGTACCCCAGGCCATCGCAGCGAACGACGAAGGCGGTGTACAAGGTCGGGCACCCTGTACGCATCAGTAAAGTCAAGGGCAAGT